>JANZLX010000006.1:31764974-31778800 GCA_025531955.1 Erythroxylum orinocense | reverse complement strand
TTTCTAGTAAGTGATCAACCTTGTGTGAAAGTTTTTCGAAAACTTCCTGATAAACTACTACGGTAGTGGTCTGTTTAAGTCGGGATAGGGCCTCGGAGGGATCCTCATAGTTGGTGGGACCAAAACAAAAATGTACTGCCTGAGTGAATTCGTCCCATGTAACTGGTCCTTTGAACTTCTCATACCAATGGTGCTATTGTAAGGCGATACCTTCCAAATGAAAGGAAGCAAGCTAAACTTGATCTTCAGGAGCGACATTCTTAAAGTCGAAATATTGCTCCGCCTTATACACCCATCCTGTGGGGTCCATGCCATTAAAATTGGGAAAGGAAAGCTTGAGGTGGTGGCGGTGGTTTTGGTGACCAGAAGGGGAAGAGGAGTGTTCATAGTTGTTAGTGAAAGAGTTGTTGGTTTGCCGTTGTATAGGTGAGTGAATTCTGGTAAGGAAAAAGGATTAATCTCAAGTTGAGAGGTATGGGAAGCTATGAGGGCTTGGATTCGTTGGTGATGGGATTCTTGAGTGGTACGTATGGATTGGAGTTCGGTTAAGATAGTTTGCATAGTACTGTTGTTTTGGTCAATACTGGACTCATGTCGCTCAAGGACCGTGCTCACTTCATTGCGGAATTCCACATTGCTCTGGTTTCGAGTATTCATTGGAGTTAACCTGTCTCTGATACCAAAAATGATAGGAATTTCGTGTAAGAAGAAGAAGTTTGCAGAAGAAGGAAACAGAAGAAGTAGTTGGTATCTTCATTAATGATAGTTTAAATAGTGAAACAGTAGCGAAATAACCACCCACTTACAGAGAAAAACGAAACAAACTGATTGTGGATATTTCCACTACATTATTGAATGAGAAATTCAAGCAACTAACTTTTCACCACTAGCATAGTTTAACGGCTTCAAGGACCAAGTCTTCCAGGTCTGCAATAGATCCTCCTCACGTCCACTGCATGTATCACATTTGCATCACCCATATCGACACACCAATAATTGTTCATAGTTTGCTAGCTCATCCCAAATCAGCTTTAACTTCCCGTAATAAAAAACTATAGAAGGCCTTTCTATTTGCACCATGTAAGATTGGCCTTCAACAGTTGGACTCGAGGATTGTTTTTTATTGAGAAACGTTCTTTGATGTCTTTCCACAGGTCTTTAACGTTCACCACATGAGTAATAGTTGATCTCAAGGTTGATTCTACAGTGTTGAGTACCTAAAAAACTAGCGTGGAATTTCCAATTCATGTGAGTTCTTATTTGGTTGAGTCACCGTTCCATTAATGAATCCGAATTTCGTCTTTGCCCATAGCGAAATTCGTATTGCAAGAGCCAACTCATCATAATTATATCCTTTCAACTGAACCTGTGTGATTAGGCTTAACGATATAACCTAAAACAAATAATTTATATGTGGCATTATTCTTGATGAATAAGTGTGCATCAGCTCATAAAGTATTATAGATTCCTATCCATACAACAACAACATCTAACATGATATAATTATGAAATCTTATTACATTTCGATTACTTTAATATGTCATGGTCGTGCCAAAGATTAAAGCATGAACTTTAATTTATGAAAATAAGCCAAATTTTGGTTAACCACATCTTAATTTGGGTATGAATTCAATAACAACAACAATCCATTTAAATTCTTGTTAATTACAGGATCTAGAGAGGTTCAGAAATACACAACCTTATTTTTAACTAAACTGTTTTTGAATCATTTAGATACAAATTCATTTTATGTAATTGATATTTTGTTAGATAACGAATTTTGGAGTTCTAAGCCCATTAGACATCGTGTAGGGCTTAAAGCCTTTCTGGACACAACAGGAAGGGTTTGGATATTTCCCTCAAACTAACGGTGTCGTTTAACTTCGATATGACGGGAAATTTTACTACTGCTACGTCTCTACTGTACTTGTTATGCTACAAAAGCTGGCTAGCTCCACCTAAAACCCTAGTTGAGTCACAATCTGTTTGGTGCTCCAAATCGATGTCTTTGGTCGAGGAATTAGGGCCTACGATGACGGATGACACCTCGTATGGCGTTGTTGAAGAGGAAGAAGAGGATTCATGGTCGTCGGACTCGGAAATCGGAGACGCGTTGGATTGGTTGGACGCCCAAGACGACGACGGATCGGCGGAGGGAACAATTTCGCTAAATTCTAGACGCCCAAATGCTCACGGAGGCCTCCATTCGCGCCCTAATTTGTCCTCTTTGCAGCCTCTCTCAAATCGCAACCAGAAGTTCTCTAATCATATTCGAGCTTCTCCTTTAGAGGTGTCGCTTATACATATATACATATATTCCATAGATACTTTATGGTTCAGAATTTTAGATCATGTTCATTAAGTTTTTTATTTGTGTCGTTTAGGCTACTTTCTCAATGTTAGAAGCTTTTTTTTTTTTTAATGTGTTATTGTGGTTTAGAGTGCAGATATATTTGTCTATATATATAATTTGATTTTTTTTATTCTTGATAAAGTGATTTTTATACAGGAGTGGGAGGGTAGGATGAATGTTAGAATGTCTAATTCGGTGACAACTGCCATTCGTGACAGTGTTCGAGATATGGCCATCGGTAAAATTAGAAACAATGACAAAGCTGATCGTGCTACTGTTGAGCAGGTTAGTATCTCTTGCAGCAATTCGTAAGTTTTGTTTCCCTTCCATAAACTGAAGGATAGAGAAGGCACAATCTTTTTCCCATTCTTTAGTGTGCAGTGTGGTAGACTTTTGTAGCTTTTGATGGGAGTATTTATTTGGATTTGTTGTTCTTCAGGCCATTGATCCTAGAACTCGGATGGTTTTGTTCAAAATGCTTAATCGTGGTGTGTTCAATGACATAAATGGCTGCATATCCACTGGAAAGGAGGTACAGTATTGAAGCAAATACTTTCCGAAACAACCTTCAGTTTGTGTTCATTTAAATGTCTAATATTCTAAGAATTGTTGCTTTTGTTGACTCTGCATTTGTGATATAAATAATTCCTCATTATAAATTTTTCTTTGCATTTTTGTAGGCAAATGTTTATCATGCCACGAAATCAGATGGTCAGGAACTAGCAATCAAAGTGTACAAAACTTCAATTTTGGTTTTTAAGTAAGTACAGGAGATAAAACAACCTGCATGTTCTCGTTAGAAACTTGTCTGCACCTTTAAATTTGTTTTGAGGAAAATTTAGTATGTTAAGTAAATTGAGCGTTCTCACTAGTATTCAAGCTGTTGGTACAGACTCCAACAGCAAGATTGAGCATTGAAGAACTTTCAGAAATCTTCTTATTACTATACTAAATGTTTTTGAAGTGCTGTTTTTGGTAGTAACCTTTCTTCCATTAAATCAGTTTGTGACTTGTTTTTCCTTGGATTTATCTTATTACTATACTAAATGTTTTTGAACTGTTGTTTTTGATAGTAACCTTTCTTCCATTAAATCAGTTTGTGACTTGTTTTTCCTTGGATTTAACTTATTGGTCATGTTCAACTATAGGGATCGAGATCGGTATGTACAAGGTGATTACCGTTTTAGATTTGGCTATTGCAAGCACAATCCAAGAAAAATGGTAAAGACATGGGCTGAAAAAGAAATGAGAAATCTTATGAGGTAAAATAAGCACTTAATTTAAACTGCAATCATGTGTTTTGTTCATCCATCTATTGTGTTCTATGTGTCTATTACATAAATCAGAACTCAATACATTTTGTTGATTTGTTTCGTAATTTTCTTTCTTTCTGATTTGTTAAATGCAAATTAGATAGACTGATCCTGATTTTTTGTGAGATGTAGGCTGAAGGTTGCTGGAATTAGGTGCCCTACACCCCTTCTTTTGAGACTTCATGTGCTGGTCATGGAATTCATAGGTATAGTGCTTTGTCTAGTTTATCTGATTGCTTATTTTTGTTTCTTGTTACATGTCATTTTTAACATCATGCAATCGTCAAATTAATTTTAAGAATATCAAGGCATGAGGCATGAAGTATTTGAAAGGTTGGGGGATAGAGGGTAGACCCAATTGAGATTTTTTGTCCCGCTAATTTGTTGCGATGTCCTGGATTGCAGGAAAGGCTGGTTGGGCTGCACCTCGTCTTAAGGATGCTGCTTTATCCCTGGATAAGTTGCGTGAAGGTTATTTAGAGGTGTGTCCAGATATTTTGCTTTAATCTCTCTCTTTTCTTGGTTTTCTTTGTCAAAGTTGGAGGTGGTAGTGTGTAATGGCTTTAGCCTAATGCTGGTACGGAACTCAATTTTTCTCCTCCCTCAAATTCAGCGCCCTTTTTTGGGGCTGGGAGTTGTGCTGGGCAGCGGAGGGGACAATGAGTCTTGAAATTAAAAATAAAAAAAGCTATATTATCACAATGCTCTCAGAAGCCTAGATGAAGGTGACAAGTAGGACTATCACATAGGTTGATCAGATTGGTTGTTGAGCAGATTGTATTGAAAGAACCAGTGTTCTTTTGTTAATGCCTTTTGTTTATTTCATTGTGTTAACCTTATGGCATGTCTCTGACAGATGATTATTGCAATGAGAACTTTGTACCAGAAATGCAAATTGGTACATGGAGATCTTAGCGAATATAACATACTCTATTTTGAGGTGAGTCTTTTGCTTATCAAATTGATAACTGCCTTGCTTGTCATCAAAATTCTGCTTATACGGTCATGAAGCCAACAAATCTTGAAATAGATCAAGCATGGTTGGAACTGACATGATTTCAAAGGTTGAACTTCTTATGGTTGATGAGTTACTCCTGATAATGGTTTGTTTTTGTTACTTATTCTTCTTGTTGGTAGGGTCACTTGTACATAATAGATGTCTCCCAATCAGTTGATCTTGACCACCCACGTGCTCTTGATTTCTTACGCGAAGATTGTGTTCATGTTTCTGTAAGTTCTTTCGTCACGAGTGATTGTTGCTTTCTTGTTACTTTAAGGACAAAACTGGATTGTTGATGAAATAGACTAAACAAGTTATATGGCATGCAGGATTTCTTCAAGAAAAATGGTGTAGCTGTTATGAAAATTCGAGAGCTATTTGACTTTATTGTTGATCCAACTATCACTGATGATTCTGTTGATGGTTATTTGGAAGAGGTTTGATTCCTTGCCTACTTCATTTATTTATCTGTTTGTTGGATGCTTATAATATGACTAATGATAACCTTCTTCAGGTTCAAAAAAGAGTTTCAGAAAGAGACATGACCGTGGAAGATGAGATTGCAGATTCTGTGTTTTTGCAGGTGATCTCTTTTTTTTAATTATTATCCATTTTTCCTTTTTGAAGTTCTGTATATTTTCCCTTGGAGATTAGTTGATAAGTATATTGCCGAGTTTGAAACTAATAAACTACAACCTCACAAGTGAAACAAAATATCTGACCAAAAACTCAAAATATATGCCACCAAGTGGAGTGTTAGCGAAAATGTGATTTTGTTTCTGATATAGAACCTTATTTAGTTCCTGAGCAATTTAACTTATTTTAAGAGAACAGAATTCAGTATTTATTTTCTGTATGAGTACTTGTGATTAATTCCTCCATTGGGATTGGGCATATGTAACGCCAAACCACTTGTCATATGATGTTGATATTCTCAAGTATATGGATGTTGGAGGAATCTTAATGTAATGAAAATGTTGCTTTCTGTAGGCATACATTCCGAAGACACTCGAACATGTCAAGAATGCAGAGGATGAGGCTTTTAGGTTAAAGAGTGGCGAGGACACTGGAGACATGTACTATAAGACTATTACAGGATTGAAGGCTTTGCAGATGGATGTTGCAAACCCTGCAAAAGAGTCACCTGCCAGTGTTGATGGCCCTTCTGTCTCTTCCGAGAGTCAATCTGAGTCATCGATACACAGCGATGAAGAGGACTCGAGTGATTCAGGTGGGTATGATTCATCTGAAACTGATAAACCAAATCCAATGGATCGAAAAGCAGCCAGAAAAGAGAATAAAAAGAAAGTGAAAGAAGAGAAGAGGGAAGCTCGGAAGAATAAGGTGCCAAAGGCTGTGAAGAAAAGAAAGAAGAAATTGGCCAAAGCCAAAAAGTCCAGATAATATATCCATGTACTGGGTTCACATAGAATACATGAAGTTGGATGATTCATTTTTCAGAGGAATGCAGGCCCATTTTAGGAGCTGGTTTCCATGCATGCGAAGTGGGGTTACTCTTTATGTTGATACGAGCACGTAAATGTAAATGTGAAAGGAGGTTTTTATGTTGTTACTAATGGTTGAGGCTTTTTGTGTCAAGTTAATGCTTTACAAAAGAATAGGAATGCAAGAAAATGATTGTGTTCACGTTCGAAACTCCTCATTGTGAGCTCCAGCATCTTTTAACAAGTTTAATTATTATTTGCAGTTGCAGGTGATTGTTCTGTTCATAAAATAAAACGGATGACTATCTAATGTTGTGTCTTGGTAGAAAGAAAATGACTAGAAAAGCATTATGCAAACGGTCACTTGACCAAATTGTACTTAAGACCTTAGTGTTTATAAATGTTCAAAAATAATCTCAACATTTGATAAACACTTAAAAAGACCCTTGGGTTGATAGAAAAATAACTCTTTCAGTAAATATTTTTTACATGAAATTTTTAAAATTTTCTTTTTGTAGGACTTTATTATCACGTAAACATTTTATCAGACATGAGATTCAATACAGTCTGGCTTAATTTGTATTAATCACAAGCTTAATTAACTAAATTAATTAATCTTTTTAACTAAATTCTCTAACATCTTATATGTAACCCTAATTTCCCAAAATCACCAATTCATCATTTCTATTATTTGCATGTCTTTTTTTTATACTTATGTTTCATAAATTTTCTCCTTTTTATGCGTTGCTTCTCTGCACATTATGGCTTTGATTCCTTTCTCCACTTCTTCTTTGCTTCTCTCTCACATTTTTTCTACTTTTTAAGTTACTTCTGTGCACGTTGTGGGTCTACTTCTCTGCTTGTTTATGCATAGCTGCTTTGCTTCTATATTATGTTGCTTTTGTGTTGTAATCTTCTCTTTGTCGTGGTTACTTCTCTCCATCACCTTGTTTCTGCCACACATTGCTTATCTGCTTCAGATTGCTTCTTTGCATTGCTTTCCTTTGCTGCATCACCTTGTTGCCTGATTGTGCTTGAGGTATTGGGCTCGAGCCCGAGTTCCAGTCTGACCTGAGGTCTGATTTTTTCAGAAAAACTAAGCCTGAAGTCCTGTCAACTCGAGCCTAGGCAGTTGACTTTGGGTCAGGCTTAGAGCTAGTTGCCATCTCTATGTCCGGTGATGTCTCGTCTCTTATTCTCTGTCATTGATCAACATCATGCACTTTAGTTTGGACTCAACATTAAATCTTGGTCTTTTTTGGTTAGGAAATTCTCTTTTAATCGTCTATACAGAGTTCTTGATGATCAATTTCTCTTTTGTTCATTGTATGTAAAGGAAAAATTATGCATATTGTAAGCAATGGATAAAAAAGATTGCAAATTGATAGCCATAATTGATATAAAATTGCATGGTTTTATTTACTAGTTATCGAAGAGAGGAAGAGTTAAGTTCTAAATTGATATCGATAATTGTAGGAGCATTGTCCTTATTGGGATGACAATCTCAACTTAAAGTTGTACTTTTATAAAAGTTGTTGAAAGACTTGTCCTAAATAAAGCAATTGACTCCATTTTGATGAGGTATCACAGATTATGAATAAAAGATATGCTACCCTTTCAGCTTTATCCTTAAAGATACGTGAATGACATGTGTTGATTGGCTAGTAGTGTAGGAAACCTAATGAGCATGCACACCTCCTTTTCTTCTCTCTTTTGATTCAATAGTTACAATATGGTGCGATAGGGGAACAATTACATGTGCATTGATCATATTGCTTATCAAATTGCTTATAGAGCACATTGTATCATAATGTTGCATAGGTAACCTTTATGCATTTGTCAATTGTAAACAAGAGAGGGGAGGGATTTGAGAACTAAAATTGAGGGAAGTTTTTGAATTGTGCTACAATGCTAGAGATGCAACATGAAATGTGGAAAATATCTACTGTTATTTCCTTTTTGCATTGTGTTTTATTTATCTTCTTTAATTTCTATTTGTAACCAATGCTATTTACATTCCTTGAATAGAGGAATTTTTTTTCATGC
Source organism: Erythroxylum orinocense (assembly GCA_025531955.1). Taxonomy (NCBI): domain Eukaryota; kingdom Viridiplantae; phylum Streptophyta; class Magnoliopsida; order Malpighiales; family Erythroxylaceae; genus Erythroxylum; species Erythroxylum orinocense. Next base: position 31,770,643 of record JANZLX010000006.1, on the reverse strand, counting down.
AATGCAAGTAAGTTATATGAAGTCATGTAGTGATAAATAATGTAATACAAACAAGTTTTAATGTATACAATTTATTTTACTTATGTCATTTTGTAAAGGGAATTTAAAGACTCTAGTAGTTCTAACTATAATAATGGGCTAAAAGTGATTTGCTATTATGGGTTAAAAGAATCTTTAACGACTTCATAGAGCAACAATAGTAATCTTGGAGAAGATATTTTAGACGTCCTAATTACCTAGTTGGTAATTGTAAGCTTTTCCAGTAGTACAACAAACAATTTCATGATAGAGTTGTCTATGTTGTTCATAAGTTCAAGAAATAAATATATGTACTTAAGGTGGTTGAATAAATGAGAAGTTTAGAAGAAATGAAGGTACTTGATGAGCAAATGAAAATTATGAAGCAAGACATTGAAATGTTGATGAAGGAGAAGAAAGTGTTGAATTTGATGTTATTAAATATAATAGGAGGCTTCATTTTAATTTTAGTTTCATTGTTCATCTTTTATATGGTTTCAAAATAGGTTTAGTTCAATATTCATATTTATGGGAGTATGAAATTTATAATGTATAAAATTTTAGATTTTATTTTCTTTGTGATTTCTTTTCCTTTATGTTAAAATTTATTGTTTTTTAAGATTCTAATTGCTCAATAAAGTGATCTCTTTGGAAATTTTATTTTCCATAGAGAAAATTTAAGTAATGCAATTCAAGATAATGCTCACGCTCATGTTCAACCTATGTCTGCTAAAATATTCTTCTCAACTTGCTTATCATATATACAACTAGCAATATCTCTTTTAAGGAAAAATAATAAAGTGACTGACACAAAGCATAATCTAAAATTTACCAAGTCTAATACCAATTGGGAGATGATAACACAAAGTATAATCTAAAATATGTTTACAAAGTATAATCCATGGCTATTGGTTTAACACAAAGTATAATCCAAAATATAAACCATTGTTAAGCATATTTAACTATTTGAAAGGTCAATATCTTTGCTATTGCTCCCATTGTTGATTTCCTTTTAGTTGCTATAGCTTGTAACTGTCTTAATGTAATGCTAGATTTACCTTTGAATCTAAGGCCTCTAAGTTAAAAAGACAATTTGAAAGATGTAGCATCTTCTTATCCAAAATTTTGCACAGGATTGGCAACTTGTTGATCAACTAGTAAAACACATATTGATTTGAATAATGTAGGATCTTTATGTCCAAAATTAATATGCATAATGATAAATCTTTTTAATAACTATAGATGCAATATCAAACTTCCATATAATCCTCCATTACATTGTCTCCTTATTTTTTAAATCTTTTTAATAACTATAGGTGCAATATCAAACTTCCATCTATACATGTACGCCCTCCTTTTTTAACATCTCTTTATAATCATTGTCCTTTCTCCAACATAGTAATAATAGGTCTATCCCTTGTTAGTTGTATCCACCCGTTAAACGTCTCGCTCGTGTTATTATCTAAAATAAGACACTTTGATTTGAATGATTAATATGACCTAACCCAATTCTCCTTAGGATATTCAAGCAATATAACAATACTTCCAAGCCCAATTTTATCTAGACTATTAAGTTTCTTATTGAAATCCTCAATATATGTTGACCACATAAATGCCTAAAATTGTCTCCTTTTCCATTCCACTGTGCATTCCAGTTATGATAAATATGTTTGACACGCATTTTATGACATGCATCCCTTACTAAGCCCTATATACATAAATCAATCAAAAGATACATAAGACACATATAACATAACAAAACTTTAATCACGAAATAAACCAAAAATGTATGTACCTTTTACATATCAAATATTGTTGTAACTCTATCTCGAACTCCAAAAAATTGTAGTTTCTACTTTAATAATAGCCAATGTTATATAATACATACCTCCATCCTCATCCCCTCCAATTGCACTAATTAGTTGCCCTTGGAATTATGTCTTTAAGAAGAAACCATCCATCTTAAGTATGGGCCTCAAATGCTTCCAACCAGCTTTCATTTGTTGCAAAATAAATATATAATCTTTTAAATTGCAACAATGAAACCTTTTGATTCTTTGACAATTACATTTCCACTGTTGATCCAAGATTGCTAATTTTCATCTCAATGATTGCTAATTTTCACGAGCATAGTCTAATGCTTTCCCTTCATTAACTTTTGCTTAGCAACCCTACATATACTTGGATTCATAAAAATATTCAACTTCTTCCTATATTCTTCAATCATCTTAGTTGTGGTTATGTTAGGTTTCTCTAAGATTCTATCTTTGAAGTGCTTAACAAAAAACTTCATTGATACCATTTTAGGCTTGTTGGTTGTGAAACAAATATGCTCTGATCTATATGTTTTGATTTTGTAACACTTATCTTTATCATCATATGCTACTTACAACTCCCATTTGCATCCTTCCATGCATCCCACTCTAATCCCCTTAGAATTTTTTTTTCATCTTACGTTTATCCTTGTAGCAATTGAATAATCAATAACAACATCCTTGAATTGTCTTGCAATGTCAAATTTCATACCTAAAGCCTATTATGATGTTCCACTACCCTCTTTATGTCTAAAAGCTACTAGGCCTTTTAATTGCCTACCTAAGCCTCTCTCCACTAGGTACTCATCACTATCAAGGGAACTCCCACAGCTAGTTAAATCAGTCTCTATTGGTTGGTGGCCATTTGGGATTGAAGCATCAAATGAAGAAACTCCTTCAACTACATTTTACTAATTATCCTCAACAACATCACAACGTCATCATCAACCACAACATCTTCATCAGGTTGAACAGCCCTATCAGGCCCCACAACATCTTCGTCAGCCATAACATTATCATTATATTGAACACTCCCATCAGGGCCCTCCTCATTAGTCACAACATCTTCATCAGGCTGAGCATCCTATCAGGCCCCCTAACATCTTCATCAACCATAACATCATCATCAGGTTGAACACTACCATCAGGACCCTTATCATCAGCCATGAAATCTTCATCAAGCTAAATATCCTTATGAAGCCCCACATCTTCTGTTATAGCCAAAACTTCTAATGCCAAAATTGGAATATCAAGCTTATACGTAACATATAACTTGATTGTCCCATTTTGCAACTTTGTCTGTAGCTGACAAAAATCAAGGTCAACTTTGTTATAATAACATGATGACCCACTCTCATATATCAACTCAGTATATGACTTGAATTGTCCATCGTATTATAATTTAATGCTTCCATATTAAGTCATTACTGTATGCATTAATTAATTAGCAAAATGTTAATATTAAAAGGTGTACATCAATAGAACAAATGGAACAAACATTTTCAAATTTAAATGCATTTATAATGATTTAGAAAACTACGCAGACAATATTAGGAACTCTTAGCCAACAAGACGAGGCCACCTCCACATCTATTAGTTAGTCCTTAATCTCAACTGCGAGAATCTTCAGATAAGGGCAGACATATTGCCATGACCTACCTTATGTGATATTTCCTATAGAGAGAAAATGGTCATAAGATTAACGTGTAAAATTAGATAGTATTAGGGTACCATTGTTCCAGAAAAGAGTTCAACACCATTTTTCATTGATATTTTATTAATCCTTTTTCCCTTTTTGAGTTCTAGTTTCTTAGCCAGTTTCCTCTCCAACCTGTACCCAAAATCATCAATTATAAATAGCTTTGTTAACATATATAAAGCATTATATTTTTGCAATTGTTGATTATTGTTTAATTCATGGATCATATTCTTATTATTATGCTTTTTAACATGCTGTTTTGCATTTTACATCTTAGCATTTGTTGGTAGTGGCTAGAAACCTTAAATCAAGTTCTTCAGATATTATGTGAAAATTGTTAGGCAGTGAATCTTTTATCATTTTAATATAGCTCTTTACGTAAAAATATGTCATTTTAACATGGTTATGTTATATATAATGTGAATAAATGCAAGAAATTATAAACTTGTAAAGAATGAGAGTAGAGCAATTTTAATTTGAAATGAATCTTATATCATTTTAATATAGCCCTTCACATAAAAATATGCCATTTTAATATGGTTTCGTTTTATATAATATAAATAAATGCAAGAAATTATAAACTATAAAGAATGATGGTGGATAGATTTTAATTTGGAACCTTTTAAAACGTGCATGTTAAAATATTTATGAACTCAAAATTCAATATTGTTAGTTAAGATCCATTGTGTTAATGAGAACAACATATTGAAATGTCTTTTGTTGGGACATGGCAACAACTCACTTGAAAAAGAACAAACATTTTCAAGCAATCTGAAAAACGAATTATATCATATATATGTAGACAACACAAATTGGGAATAGACAGCACGCGAATTAGCAAACACAAAGTCAGGACTACTAATAATTGTGATGATAAAGTAATTGTTAAATTTGTAAACACTAGCCACTAAGGAGATAAGAGAGAAGGCAAACTAAACCCCACCACGTGAACCTTACACACACCTTACATTACAGTGTAGAGAACCAAAATGTAAAGAAGCAGAGAAGCAACATGCTTTTTTTTTTGGTACAATGGATGAGGAACAAAGAGGACTAAGTCCTCAAAAAAGCAACCAAGCTAGCATCATACTAGAGAAGCAAACCAAGATCTGGACCAGGGGAATCCAAAATAACCCAACATTGAAGGGCATAAGAACCTTGTTTAGCAAGAAAATCTGCACATCGATTCCCTTCTCTAAGGGTATGTTGAATAAAGCAACACCACTCTCTCCTAAGGAGCCATTTAATATTATCCAAAATAGCCAAATAAGGATGAGTTAGAGGACATGCGTCCTTGATAAGATTAACTGCTTCAAGAGAATCAGACTCCACAATCAACTGTCTATGATCACGATCACAAGCAATAGATAAACCATGATATATTGCACGAAGTTCAGCTAGCATGTTGGTTGCATGCCCAATGAACCCCAAGAAACCAACCAACCTCCTCGCATTGTCCTCCTGGATCAAACCACCAGAGCTTGCATCTCCTGGATTTTCATTCGAACTACCATCCACGTTAACTTTGATATAACCAGTGTTAGGCGCTTGCCACGATACCCATATGGTATTAGACATAGTAGCATGATCATCCACATGAAAAGCCATCTAGCTCTCTGCAACATCCCATTACCACAAGGTATTTACCCAAACATTCAGGAACATTCAAGTACATATCTTATGATAATGACATGTTAGAGCAAAAACAAATCTAAATTACACATGGCATCATCTAACATAATTTAAAAGTCAGCAAATTTTAAAACCTTTCATTGCATTCATTCACAAAGTCTACACTGTCTCCATTAAACAAATATTTACAAAACCTCATACAAATTCTAGCAAAAACTACAAAATAAAAGCTATAACTTTCTGACGTCAGCTGACAGACCTCTGAGCCATAACTTAGTCCAAAACGTTCTTCTAATCCAAAATAAACACTAAGTCTCCAATCTCGTACCTGAAAAATCATGTTGCAATTTTTATGAGTTTTGCAAACTCAATGAGTGAACCATCATTGATGATTTCACCTAATTCACATACACAAATTACATATTTCACAATTATACATACAAAACATGAGTATTTCAAATACTCACACTGTCATGGCACATCATTTTATCAATGTGAATCAGATC
>JANZLX010000006.1:31705490-31731727 GCA_025531955.1 Erythroxylum orinocense | reverse complement strand
TTTGCAAGTGCTTTGTTTGTTGCAAGGCATTCTTATACGATGATTTCTTGGTCAACGAATCAATTTTCATTCATTACGTTGAAAGTATTCAATGTCCTCATCTTTTAGCATCTTCCAATGTATATGCAAGGTTGACAAGATTGGTCTCTTTGAATGTTTCAAATTCTTGTGTAACCTGCTCAGGTTTACAACATCTAAAGCACATATTTTTATTTTTATATGTAAACAGAGTATGGAGCATTTGGTTGAAGGATGCTCAATGAGGTCTAGTTTTTTTTCTGCTGAAAAGTCTATTTCACGTCACTTATGAAATTTATCAATTACTTTAGCTTCAAGATGCAGAGACGATCCTGAGCCAAGTAAACTTCATATGATTTTGCAGGTTGAAACATGCAGGAGTATTCCTGTTAGGCGGAAATCCCAAATTTTTGAGGTTGAGCAAAAAGGCTAAATTGGATACGGAGCCTATTTTCTGTGAAAATTACGGCCATAGCATATCTACTGACAAAAATGGAAGGAGTAGCATAGGCATAGGGTTATTCTTGTGTTCTTAACGTTGGCATAAGATCTTTTGTTTCTGCTTTTACTTTCCAGATGTTCATTCTCTCAACAATCTCCTATTTTTCTTCTTTCCCATGTCCATACCTTGATTTGTCTTTCAGTATGTAAATAGCCTGGAGAATGTTTATCAAATAAAGGAACGGTTTGTTTTTAAATGATCGATGTTGCTTAATGATGAGCGTGCAACTTCACTTTTGCATTTTGTAATTTTTCCTTATCTTAATTGTTTTCTATAATTAGCTTTTTAGGGCTGGCCTGAGGACCGGTTGAATGACCTAACCCTGAAATGAATAAAAGGAAGTTCCATGATGTTTAAAAAATATATTTGCTCAATGATGATATTTAAAAAATAATTATTAAAATTTAAAATTATTAAATTAATATGATTTTTAAAAAAATGGAAAATAATAAAAACATTGTGGAAGACAGTCTGTGACGTTTCTATAAAAAACGTCATGGATTCCTTCACATTTTGCAACGTTTTAAAAACGTCGCAGATTGTCTAACATTTCTGTGACCTTTTACAAAACTTCACTGAATATCGGATTGTATTACAAGTTTACAATTGAGAATAATTTCATACATTATTAATTTGTAATTTATTTTAATGTAATAAAAGAAGTGGATGTAAATATTTTGGATGAAAGCGTAGTTTACGAATCTTTAAATAGCGTTGGAGAATTTGGAACTTTTGACGATGATGAGATGCAACCTCCTTTAAAAATACAATTTTGATTTTTATTATTATTTTAAGTTTTATATTGGACTCATATTTATTTATTTATAATTCATTATATAATAATAAACATTGGTGTATTTTTCATTTTAATAAAATATCTTATTTTTATTTATTCTTATAAAATTTTCATCTTATTTATTATATTCTGGTTTGATAGCGATTCACTACTGGTTAAACCTGTAAACCTTAAATTTTTCCTTCAATCAGTTCGATGTTCGGTCCGATTTTTAAAACTTAAGTAAAAACTAAAAAGAATAAAAGGGAAAAGAAATCAGAAAAAGGAAAACTCCCAATATAAATAAGAACTATATCTTAATAATTGCTATCAAATATTTCCTCTTTCTTTTTTTCTGTAAAGCTAAATAGTATTGAACAAACCAGAGCGACAGAGAGAGAGATAGACAAACAAAAGAAGCGAAACCAGAGTCATGGTTTCAACGAGAAGAAGTGGATCTCTCTCTGGTAACAATAACAGCAAGAGATCTTTCTCATCGGAGGATAAGCCCCCGTCGCCCAAGCGTCAAAAGGTCGTCGGGAAAAGCTCGATTTCTTCTTCTTCTATTTTCTTTATTAATTATTTTTTCTCTTGATTGGTGCCGTATCCGGAGAGTTGGATTCGTATCGGCTTTTTGCTTCGGGATTGTTGATTGTGTAGTTCTCGGTTGTGTTTGGTTCGAATTTCAGGTTGAAAATGGCGGAGCGTCGGATAAATCGATGCCGCCGGCGGAAAATTCCAAGGAATTGTGTGCACCGGCGGTGGCTGATCCTGCGGAGCGTGGTTCCGGTGATGCTTCGATTGCAGTTGGTGGTGCAGGAGAGGCCGTTAGTTCCGGGAAGGATGAGGCGGCGACTGCGGTGGCCGTTGTGTCGCCGGTCGCTGACGGTAGGTGCTCTGGACTTTGCGAAACGTTTGATTTCTGATTCTCTTATCAGTCTGCTGGTTCTTACATTGTTTTGAAATTTTATTTGAAATTTAGGTTCTACGCCGACTATACTAGAGAAGCCGAGGAGTTCATTGTCGTCGTGGAGCGTATATCAGAAGCCAAACTCGAGTTTCGAGAATACGCCTTGGTGCAAGCTTCTTTCACAGTCTGGAATGGTAAAATTCAGACTTAACTACTAAATTGATTTGTTAAATCCGTCTGAACTTGTTCCATTGACATGGAAGTTCAGTGTTTCGGTTGCTGTTGGGTCTATTGAGTGTTTGCCAAACGAGTAAATGAGGGGCGTTTCCAGATGAGTGAATATGCTATCTTTCTAATGAAGCTCGTTTGGAATGCAGAATCCCAATGTTGTGATTTCCGCCCCCATTTTTACCATTGGTTCGAGTAGAAATTGCACTTTTCTGCTGAAGGATCAGAATATCAGTGCTTTCTTATGCAAGATCAAACAGACGCAGGTATTATACTTTAATGTATTTCTCCCTTGTATACCTGGTGATTAGCTAAGGATAACGAATATGGGTCATTTGGAATCATAAGACTCGTGTCCTAGAGGAGCTTGGAAATGGGATACTTCGGTGAGATTGATTAATGCTAATTCTTGTGGAGACAAACTCCTTAATATGTAAATGCAGTTTTGAGTACTCATTGTTTGTGGACATGATCAGCACAAAGGAAGTGTTGTAGCAGTACTAGAAAGCACCGGCAGCAAAGGATTGGTTCAGGTAAATGGGACTATGGTGAAAAAGAATGCTAGCTGTGTGCTTCACTCAGGTGATGAGGTTGTCTTTGGCCCTCACGGGAATCATGCCTATGTATCCTTTGATTCACTCTCACGGTTACATGTTCATGTTATTTTGGTTTCTGCAGTTTCTTTAGCTTTATGAGGGTTCTAATTTGCGTGACATGGTAATTTCCTTAAGGATCATTATAGATTTTTCAGCAACTCATGACTGATGTTACGGTTAAGGGTGCAGAGGTTCAGAGTACCCTGGGAAAATTTATGCAACTAGATAGGAGAGGAGATCCTTCAGCTGTTGCTGGGGCATCAATATTGGCATCTTTATCTAGCTGGAGGCAAGATTTATCCCGTTGGAAGTCTCCAGGTCAGACAACTAGTAAAATCCATCATGGGAATGAGGTGCCCGCTGATTCTATTATTCACGATGGTACAGATGTTGAGCTTGATGGTGTTGAAGGTAATTCCACTCCAGATGTGGGGAATGGCAAAGCTGTAGATGTTGGAGAAATTGACAAGAATCTTCCTCACAATTGCAACCAGGATGCTGGTGTAGAGGCAGGCAATGTAAAACTCTCTGGGGTGAATGATTTGATAAGGCCTTTCTTCAGGATGTTAGCTCAATCAAGTACTTATAAACAGAAATTGAGCAAGGGTATCTTTAAACAGGTATTGGAAGAAAGGAACGACTGGACAAGGGATTCCCAGGTGGCATCAACCTCGGGTATATCATTGCGGTGTGCATTATTCAAGGAAGACATACATGCTGGCATTCTGGACGGGAAAAACATAAAAGTTTCATTTGATGATTTTCCATACTATCTAAGGTGTGATATTCTTCTACCATGCTTAATGTCCATTTTCCCACTTATTACTGGTGATCAAGTAGGTATAACCATTTCATTTGCACTCCTAGAATGTATAGATGATCTAAATATCTCGCTTGAGTTTGATGGTGGTTCCCAAGTGATATTCCCTTTGAATATTTTGGTGTAGAATTTGGATTTTAGTTTGCAAATCGTTCATCAGGGCTGCATGACATATCGTTTTATTGCATCTAAGTGATTTGCGAGCTTGATATTTTCACTCTGCAGCGAGAACACCAGAAATGTCCTGGTTGCCGCTTCCTTTATACATTTGAAGCACAGAGAACATGCTAAGTTTACGACAGATCTCACTACTGTTAATCCACGAATTTTGCTTTCTGGCCCTGCGGGTACAATGATATCTTCCTTTGTCATTATGTTTATTTCGCATGTTTAGATTATCATTGTTGATATATGATTTGTCAATTTATTCTACTTGCAGGTTCTGAGATATATCAGGAGATGTTGGCTAAGGCACTTGCTAATTATTTTGGTGCTAAGTTGCTGATATTTGACAGCCATTCATTTATGGGTGTAAGTTAAAATGATAACTGGCTTTCGTTTTGATAGTTCTCTTTATCCTTAACTCACTAAGCCTGATTATTGTTTAAATCATTAACTGTGAAATCTAGGGATTGTCTTCAAAGGAAGCTGAATACCTGAAGAATGGATCTAATGCAGAAAAATTGTGTACTTGTGTTAAACAAAGTTCTGTGGCCCCAGACTTGTCAAAGAGTGCAAATCAACCAAATGTTGAAACAGATACGCCTAGCTCCTCAACTGCACCTTTTTCTTCTGGTTTAGAATCTCAGCCAAAAATGGACGCTGAAACTGTACCTTCTTCATCAGGATCTCGGAATCCATTGTTTAAAATAGGTATTAAGATTCTATTTATTCAATAGGCCATCTGCATTTAGTCATCTATTTATTCTATATCTACTTTGTTTTTTTGGATTCTAAGGCAACATTAATCTCCAGGTGACAGAGTACGATATGTAGGTTCATCTTCTGCTGGCTTGTATCCAACATCGTCTCCGTTGAGGTACAATTAGTGTGAACAGATCCTTCATTTTTTTCTTCCTCTTCATTCCTGATACGTGTAATGGGTTCTTTCTGTAATTTCTTGAGCAAGAATAGAGGCTTGTGCATATAATTAATATGTAGTGCAGGTTGACACTCTTCATCTTGCTTCTATGAAAAGCATTGATTTAGTTGAAATTGCATCATTTGGAGTTGGATGGTTAGTCCATCTCGATGGACTTTTAGCAAATAGAAAATTTGATAATACAAATTGATGAAGATTGGTTTGTAATATCTGGAAAAGGGATAGGAGTTTGTGGATATTTCCGGTATTTCTCCTGGTAATTACATAATACTTGTTTTCCCCATCAATTTTTGGTAATATGAAAAGCAGTAATAGGTCTTGGCGTTACTCCATTCTGGATTCAGTTCATATTCTCAGTCCGTGTTGATGATGAGGGTCATGTTTGAAATGATATATAGCTTCTTTCTGAATTCAGTGCATATGGTTTAGAGTTTTTTGGTAAATTATAATACAGAGCTTTTACCGAGTACAAACTAAGATATTGGATATGGAGGGAATAACTGAGGCTTTAACTTTGCTCACTAAGCAATTTGATGCTCTGTGGCTGTGGCCTCTTAACTGTTGTATTAGACATTGTTATTGATGATTGCTTATGTGTTTGTTACTGACAAGTTGAGGTAAAGAGGATTTGAATTTTTTATTTTCTCTTTTGAAGGTTTACAAGTAAATAATGTCTTAGCTATCGTGAATTTAAAGCCTTTTTTATGCCATTTATTCCATTTTAGTGTTTGCTTTAGCTTACCGAAGAAATGTGTAGGGAGAGGGGTAAAGAGCAAATAGGGGGTGGGAGAAGGGGAAAGACAGAGATGCACTTCATTCTCTATGTGTCTATGTGCTTGTTCTAACTCTCTGTTTCTATCTTCATACTTTCCACGATACTGCCTAATTTGCATGTTAGAACTAATATTCTAGATTCTAACATTCAGGGGACCACCTCATGCAATTCGGGGAAAAGTGATGTTACTCTTTGAGGACAATCCTCTGTCAAAAGTTGGCGTGAAATTTGATAAACACATTGGTGACGGGGTTGATCTTGGAGGTCTTTGTGACATCGGTTATGGATACTTCTGTAATGGTAATGTTGAACTGGGTTGACTTAATTTAAGGTTGTGTCTATCTTTCTTATCAAAGTCACAGAAGGTTCTTGTCACTTGATCCAGCTTCTGACCTTAGCTTGGAGAACGGTGGTGCTGAAGACTTGAACAAGTTACTCATCAATACATTGTTTGAGGTTATGATCTCTTAAATTGAATGTTTTTTTTTTGCATCACGTTTCAATTTTATCGGCTTTTAAACTGATTAAATTTAATACCAGGCTGTGAATAGTGAGAGCAGAGATTCTCCTTTCATTTTGTTCATGAAAGATGCAGAGAAGTCTATTGTAGGAAATACAGACTCTTATTCTGCATTCAAAAACAGACTTGAAAAGCTTCCTGATAATGTAGTGGTGATTGGTTCGCACACACAGACTGACAATCGCAAGGAAAAGGTATTGCATGTTCCCTAATCAGAAACAGGGATCAAAATTTCTTTATGGTCTTTTAAGATGACGTGCTTATGAGCTGTGCAGATAAGACCTCTCAGTCATTTATTTTCTGGATTATTAACATTCATGAACAGGGAAAACTACTAAACTTAAAAAATTTTCATGAGGATATATATATATGTGCTTGGTTGACCTTATTTTGTTGTGTAAGAAAGTTTATTGCATGTCATCATGTATAGTTGGTTCAGGGCATTATCACTTAAGTTTCTCCTGGGCCAAACTTGCCTGGGACAACAACGATCTGAGAAGAAAATCCTAAGTTAAAAGGCTTTTATCTTTTTGACTTCTATGCTGGATTTGACAGAAGCCTGGGTATGGGACCTATGGTGACTTGAAATCTTGCTTTTTAACTTTATTTTTAGAGATTTGTGGCTTCAGATTTAAAGCTTCAGATTTAAAGCATTCTAACTCATTTTTTGCCATTTTTTTATTTTGTGCAGTCACATCCTGGTGGTCTTCTATTCACAAAATTTGGCAGCAATCAGACTGCTCTTCTTGACCTGGGTTTTCCTGTACTCCTTCCCTCCCTCTCTTTCTCTCTCCCCCCTTCTCTCTTCTTTGTGTGTATGTGTGTTTTAGCTGGTGCATTGTTGAAATTTTGATGCATGATTTACGGGAAAACACTTCAGGATAATTTTGGAAGACTTCATGATCGAGGGAAGGAAGTGCCGAAGGCTACAAAACTTCTAAGTAAGCTTTTCCCAAATAAAGTGGCCATTCACATGCCTCAGGTATGTCACAAGCTGACTGGCCTATATTTATATTTTTATCTTGTGTGATTTAGTGAGAGGTCATAAATATTGCAGGATGAGGCACTTCTGACTTCATGGAAAAATCAGTTGGATCGAGATGCTGAAACCCTTAAAATGAAGGGGAATCTGAATCACTTGCGCACTGTGAGTCCTGCTTTTTAAGTAGCGAAGTTTTTCCCAAAGATCGCAAAGTGAACATTTCTTATACATAGTTTAGCTGAAATGAATAATATTTTAACTCTCTGGTTGCGCTGATTGCTTTCATGTGCGTAAATATTACGGGGGTTGAACCAATAGGGATTGTATCTATTGGCTATTATTTCCTTATAAAAGAAAAGTTGATCTGACTATATTGTGGAAATCTGTTCCCTATTGGGGTGTGCTGCGGTTCTTGTTATCTCTAATAGCAAGTTCCTAAAAGCTGCAAATTGATTTTAAAGACTATAAAGAAAACTACTGTTTTTTCTGGCTGTCTTGGGGGGGACATGGTACGCTGACTGACAATCATTGCTGTATCTCTTAATGCTAGTCTTCATGGGGTTCTCCTGGCATTTGTTGCCGTATGCATAGTGGATGGCTCTAGCTATTTTTCTGTTGATTTTTTTGGAGTTTTAACTCTTGGGGACTAGTTTGTTAGAGCTTTGAATAGCGGCAGGATTTATCCATCTTGAGCTTTAGGTCACGGTTCTTGAGTCATATATACAATTACTTTGCCAGAGAAGGGAAAGGCTGTTAAGATCTATTCCCCCCTGGCAATGCAGTTGGCCATGAATCACATATCTATGCCCCAGAACTTGTTCTTATGCCAAAGCACCATGCTAAAGAGGAGTGTGTTGTTTATATAGGTTCTGGCTCGAAGTGCAATGGAGTGTGAAGGACTAGAGACATTATGTGTCAAAGATCAGACTCTTACAAGTGAAAGTATATATCTTTATTTCCTTTCTTATTAATAAACATTGGGAATGGTTTATCTCTAATAAGTTTTCTCTTGTTGTGCATTCTAGATGCTGAGAAGGTAATTGGATGGGCCCTAAGCCATCATTTGATGCAGAATCCTGAGGCTGATGTTGATTCAAGGCTTGTTTTGTCTAGTGAGAGGTATTTGATAACCCTAGTCATTCTCTTGGATTGTATTAGTATTGGATGATTACACAATTGTAATGACATGTCACAATTCTGGCAGCATCCAGTATGGGATTGGAATCTTACAGGCTATTCAGAATGAATCTAAAAACTTGAAGAAGTCCCTCAAGGTGATTATTTTACATAATTGTATTCTGGTATTTTACGTTCTCTTCTTGCGAGGTTTTTGGTCAAAATTATGCTGAAAACTTTGCCCTTGACAGGACATTGTCACGGAAAATGAGTTTGAGAAAAGGCTTTTAGCTGATGTTATTCCACCTAGTGACATTGGAGTTACATTTGATGATATTGGAGCACTTGAGAATGTCAAAGATACTCTGAAAGAACTAGTGATGCTGCCTCTTCAGAGGCCTGAACTTTTCTGCAAGGGGCAATTAACGAAGGTTTCCTCATCTCTTCTCTCTCTCTCTCTTGTAATTTGCAAGCTGTTTATTCAAAGGGATGGAGTAATATTCATCTGTAACCTTCCAAATGAATAGAAGTTCAACATATCTAGAAAGAAGGCTGATCCTCACTGTGATTGTTTGATTTACAGCCTTGCAAGGGCATACTTTTGTTCGGACCTCCAGGAACAGGAAAGACTATGCTTGCAAAGGCTGTGGCAACTGAAGCTGGTGCCAATTTTATCAACATCTCAATGTCAAGCATCACATCCAAGGTAAGTGCATTTGTGGACGACATGCATACAATCTATGTATTGAGTTCAATTTGTGATGTGGATTTCTTTTGTGTCTTACTAATGACAGTGGTTTGGTGAGGGTGAGAAGTATGTGAAAGCTGTCTTCTCATTAGCCAGTAAAATTGCTCCTAGTGTTGTCTTTGTTGACGAGGCAAGTTCTTTACAACCCATTTAGGTGTTTAGCATGATTATTTTGCAACTGTTGACTCATGCTTCTTTCGGTATCTCTTCTTTTTTCTCTGTCTGCTGTATTTATAGGTTGACAGCATGCTGGGAAGGAGGGAAAATCCAGGAGAGCATGAAGCCATGCGCAAGATGAAAAATGAATTTATGGTAAACTGGGACGGCTTACGAACCAAAGATACCGAGCGGGTTCTAGTGCTTGCAGCTACAAATAGGCCTTTTGACCTTGATGAGGCTGTCATCAGAAGGTTGCCACGAAGGTATTGTATCATAATGGCCTTGACAATCTATATGGACATACCGAGAAAAAGCTGCATGCAGATTGCCATGGAAATATTTGGCATGTTGTTTCATGGAACAGATTGATGGTGTATTCTTCTGATGTATTCACGCTTCCTAACATATGCTTTCTCATGTTATTTTCCATCCAGATTGATGGTCAACTTGCCTGATGCTCCTAATAGAGCAAAAATTCTAAAAGTTATTTTGGCGAAAGAGGATTTGTCTCCTGACGTTGATTTTGAAGCGGTTGCAGCTATGACTGACGGATATTCTGGAAGTGACCTCAAGGTTTTATTCTCAAATTTATGCTTTATTTATGTTATTATGTCAGCTGGCTGACAATGGATTGTACCTTGCAGAACCTGTGCGTTACTGCTGCCCACCGCCCAATCAAAGAGATTTTGGAGAAGGAGAAAAAGGTTTGTTTTGTATACATGTCCTGTCAAGTAGATTATTAAGAAATGCACATTTTTCAGCAAGCTTTTAGCTTTTTTCGGTGGATTCAAATTTTCAGTTTGTCTTGATATAGTGCAAAACTTGGTCATCTCTCCCCTAATCTGGTCTGTTCTGTTAATTTTCAGGAACATGCTGTAGCTCTAGCAGAAGGTAAACCCACCCCACCTTTAAGTGGCAGTGGTGATATACGGCCTCTAAATATGGACGACTTTAAATATGCTCATGAACGGGTAAGATGAAACTGATGAATCCTTATCTTTCAAAAGTTTTACAATTTTGTTTTCTCAACCTTTTCATGTTATTTAAACAGGTATGTGCTAGTGTTTCCTCGGAATCAGTCAATATGACTGAGCTGTTACAGTGGAATGAATTGTACGGTGAAGGTGGTTCAAGAAGAAAGAAGGCTCTCAGCTATTTTATGTAAATGTCAGGTGTACAAATGCTTCTCGTCTTAATCTTATTTCTCTTGTTCCATAAAATTAATTCGGCAGCTCTAAAATCCTTGGCTTTGTTGGGGAGCCTTTTTGTCTGTAATCTTTGGGGTAGAGCAGTTACCTATATTTAGTCTCTCGGGAAGGTAGATGGTACAAAGGATGTGAAGCTTTTCCTTCTTCTGCTGCTGCTGCTTTTTTTTTTTAATAACTTAAACTAAGTTATAAACTAGAGAATATCCAATTCCATGTGAATATATTTATTAACATGGTGTCCTGCCCGAATGAATGATTTAAGTGCTAGATGTTTGGAACATCGAACATCTATATTTTTCTCGTCTTTAAATGTAAAAAGGTGCGATTTATCTTTTCACATTTTACATGAAGGTTAGGATGGTTCTTCTTGTTATTTCTGGTGTTAATTTATATTATGAATTTTATAAGGTGGTGCGATTTGTACTTTAAATTTCAATTTCTTGAGGTCTTAGTTATATTTTGTATCAACTTGTGATAGGTGACTTGCATGGATGTTGATGTGGCTATTATAGAACTTGTTTTTTAAGTGGAAAGTGTGATTTATCCTTTAATATTTCGTATATTGTCATTATTTCTGATATCAATTTGTACTCGATATCTAAAAATGAACGTAATTTATATCCTCAAATTATTAAGTTTTCATTAGGTCTCTCTCTATGCAATTTTAGTTGTCGATGTGATTGTTAAGAAATTTATTATTTTTAATTTTGTAAATGTTTAATTATTTTCACTCTTAAATGAAAATATATTGTTGTATATGCAACTTTTTATTAACAATTTTTTGAAACGTTATGAAAAATTAAATCAATATTAATTATTTTTTTTACCAAAAATTATCTAATGATTTTAAGAAGATAAGAGTGGAGTTCTCTTCATGGCTACTTACGTTTGTTTGCCTTCGCCATTTTCTTCGTTCATCCTTGTGTCCCGTTCCTTTAACTTTGCCCTCTAAGGGTCTTTTGGTCCTTTTTTTGCCCCCCTCAACCTTAAGTCACCGTTTACGGTAACTACTTTTCAAAATTCCTTCTAATCTTTTAACTAACAATGGTAACGCTCCCTGATACAAACTTCTCAAGTTGGTCAGAATTCCTCTATGGAATTCTGGCCTTTGCCCTCTAAAGCCTCTCCCCCGGGTTGCTTTAACCCTCGTCAAGCTCCTTCTCCATCTCAGGCTGACTCTGAAACTTACATTGATCTTACCTTAAGGTATACTCCTGGAAAGCTGCTTTGGGTGACTTCTCCTCGTACTGTCCTACACCGTTGAAGGATGGTGCATGATAGTCTCACCGTCCCTGGAAACTTTTAAGAAGGGTGTTGGCTTTGGTCTATAACCATGGTGGAGTTTTTCTTATGAAAGAGACTGACTTTTCCTTTAGTCAAACAATGGGCTCTTAGGTAATGAAGATCATCTCTTCTTATTTAAGTTCTCCAGCTCCTCATCAGCTTAGAAGATAATAGAAGCAGGCCCTTGCATATTGACATGTAACACGTAATGATATCTTAGTTACGTGTTTTGAATTGAACGTGAAAGAGCAATAAATGAAGAAATGTCAAAAATATCTTATTTCGGTTTCTGTAACTTCAAAAGAGCTTTTCAAAGACGAAACGAGCGTAAATCTACTGCCGTCTTTACGGGAACTGCTCTCCTGGACCTGGGTAAGGTCTATCTATAGTTTTCTCAAAACGTAAGCTCTCGTAATGGGTTAGAAAATTCTTATGCTTACGATTGATATATAAGCAACTGTAAGAGATTTTAACCTTTATATATAGCATCTATATTGGGCTTTCCCATCACAAGACCGATATGGGTCTGGTTCACACTGATCGGGATCCATTTTTTACCCAAACTTGGACACATTGATTTAGATCATTTATTAGGCTACTTTATTATCTTTATCTGAATCAAATTACGTAACTTAATCGATAAGTTATTGAAAAACTAAAAAATGCAATTAAATGTTATCCAACTTTTTGGGAAAAGTTAAAATTGTCCAACATTCTCCCCCTTGGACAAGTATTAATTGCAGTTTTGACTCTAATTTAAAAACAATTTAAAAACTCGATTAAGCCACACTACTGAATTAGTCGACTAGGTTTTAAAAACAAAATATTTGATCCAAAGATAACGAAAGTCTGTCATTCCATCCTGCAAGGCTTTCGATATCGAAAAGTATCGAATGCATGTGTCACATGCGACACATATCCAATACAATCACAGATACCTAATACCTCACTAACATGAATGGAAAAACGGAATGTGACAAACTAAGATGATACTTGTATGATCTAAATTATATCATCTTCGTTTGTAGGTCTCAATTTCTCTTACTTTATGCTAAACTACATATGCTAAACAACATTAGAAAAATTTTGTTTTCTTTCAACGAATGCTAAACAACATTAGAGAAAACTTGTTTTCTCTCATCGAATGCTAAAAAGCATCAGAGAAAACCTTTATGTTCTCTTACTGAATGCTAAACTGCATTAGAGAACTTTATAAGATTAAAAACTTATATCCTCCTATGTCACTTCAAACTTTATGGATATCTGTATAAAACTGTATATGTCTTATTGACATAAGCTTAAGGTCAATCTGTATATATGCCCAATAACCTTGAAATGCTTAAGATTGACACAAATTTTAAGACTTTCATACGTATTATGACAATGTACGTAACACATATTACTGAGGAAAAATAATGATCATCTTTATTAATGAACCATCATATTGTTATAATACATCAAAACGTACAAATGTACATAGAGCAAACATAACGATCCCCTATCTAGCTATGTCTAAGGACTTCAAAACACCTATATTGTATACTTGTCTTCTAAACACAAGTGGACAAAGTCCTTTAGTTAAATAATTGACTTATAGTTCCTCAGTCCTTAAATGCTCCAAACCTTAATGTCACCTTTTCGCATCAACTACTTCATGGTCAAATATTTGACCTCAAAATGCTAAGACCCTGTGATATTCAATGTCGTTATTAAACAACACAACAACTTGATTATCACATTACAACCGAATGTGTCTAACCACTGAATAAACCACAGACAACTCATAAATCAAATTTCTGAGTTAAATTGTCTGTGAAGCAGCCTCATAGCATGCACTCTGCATGCATGGTCAAGGAAATCACCCGTGTCTACTTGACACTCTTCCATGACATTGTACCATCTGCTAAATTAAAAAATTATAACCTTAATTGGATTTTCGATCATCCGAACACATAACTAAATTTGAATCTAAATTTCTTACGAGGTTTAGTCTTTTGATTTTTCTATATGTCAACATAAAATCCTTGATTATCTTTAATTATCTCAACATTTGTTTGACTGCATTTCAATGGTCTACACCTGGGTTAACCAGATACTGACCAAACAGCCAAACAGTAAACGCAATGTCCTGCCTAGTACATAGTCGAGCATACACCAGACTATCAACCGTAATAGAATACAGAACATTCCTCATGACCTCTCTTTTTTACTTTTTTTTGGATACTGTGCCAAAGATTATCTCTCACTATGAGAGATAGGTGCTACAACAGGTTTACAGTTAACTGTATTAAACCTTT
This sequence comes from Erythroxylum orinocense, assembly GCA_025531955.1. NCBI lineage: Eukaryota > Viridiplantae > Streptophyta > Magnoliopsida > Malpighiales > Erythroxylaceae > Erythroxylum > Erythroxylum orinocense. The sequence goes on along the minus strand of JANZLX010000006.1, from coordinate 31,717,687 downwards.
GTAACATATACTCAATGTATGCACTATGTGAGAGGTATGATGAGTGTTAATATCTATCCCGGTGAATCTGAATACCTAGGACAAAAGATGATACACCAAAGTCCTTTATGTCAAAGTTCTTAACCAAACATTGCTTACCCTTATACATCATGGTCGAGTAATTTGACATGAGCAGTGTCTCATCCACATGCAACAAGAGGAAGATAACTTTGCTCCCCTTGATCTCATAGTGAAAGTGATACGGAAACTCTAAGAAAACAAGGTTCTTGAAACTCACTAATCCTATTGAATCAAAACACTAATATTTCTATTATAAGAATATGCTAGATCAAATCCCAAATCATAAGTTTGAGACCCAATCTAAAGAAATCAGAAATCAATTTACATTGTAAGTACTTACTTATTGATGTAAATTAATTTCTTGAAGTAACCATGAAGACATTCACGCCTCATTTGAAGAATTTAACTCTGAAATTTTATTAATCATCCAAATCTAGGTTACAAGGATATAATAAGGTATAAATACCCTTGACTAGGTCCTAACCCTAATAGAAATGGGTTTGCAAGCCCATTTAATAAAAACTAAGCTAATCCCAACAATTCTAGGAGTATCTAACCCATTGAACATAATCTGATCCAAGTCCTTTTAAGAATGGGCTAAACAAATTAAAACAAATAAGACTCAAAATAGCCCAAACAAATAAAGCACATGCTATTAACTAAAAGAACAACCCATAAACAAGTCTTTGCGTCTAAAATAAGAGATAATAAATAATAGGCAAAAAATGCACCCCAAACAAGACTTGAGCTTGTTTCCCATAATGGCTAAGTATTAGCATCTTCCAATGCCTCTTTTAATAAAGTCACAAGCTTGGGTGTGCCTTGGTGTTCCTCCATGGATGTTTCAGCCTCCTCATGTACTTGTCTTGTGATTTGGGCTTGAACAAAAGCTTGCATTGCTTGTTTAAGCCTTGAAGCTTGTTGCGTTGTAATTGGACCACTTAGCATATGTAGCTTGTCAGGTTGACGTGTAAGGCGTGGAACTCCATTGCAAAGGCTGGTTGTATCATCCCCTCCCTCCTCAAAAGGACTCGTCCTCGAATCAGACCTTACATTGTTAAAGGGAGAGAGATCAGCAACATTAAAAATAGCGAACACTTGATACTCACCTGGAAAATCAATCATGTAGGCATTATCATTAATTCTCTCAAGCACTTTGAATGGTCCATCGCCTCTAGGATCCAACTTGGATTTCCTTTGCTTAGGAAACCTCTCCTTCCTGAAATACACCCAAACCCAATCTTCAGGCTCAAACCTCAACAACTTACACTCTTGATTAGCCCTATGCGCATTTGCTTCATTCTGCTTTTCTATTTGTTACCTTGCTTTCTTATAAATGCTCTTCACCAATTCGGCTTTGTGTAATGACAAAGGACACAAATCCAAAGGTGTCAAAGGGTTAAATCCATAAACTATCTCAAATGGTGAATAACTAGTAGTGGAATGGATGCTCCTATTATATGCAAATTCAACTAATGGCAAACATTGTTCCCAAGTTTTAAGATTTTTTCCTATAACAACACGCTAAAGAGATCTTAAAGTTCTATTGACCACTTCAGTTTGACCATTTGTTTGAGGATGACAAGTAGTAGAAAAAAAACTTAGTTAAAGAACACGCCAAAGTGACTCAAGAACTTTACATCACGGTCTGAAACAATAATTTTAGGAACACCATGCAAGCACATAACATCCCTAAAGAACAAATCAGCAATATAAGTGGCATCATTAGTTTTATGACATGCAATAAAGTGTGCCATCTTACTAAACCTATCAACAACTACAAATATGTTATCCCTACCTTTTTTTTGTCCTAGACAGCCCTAATTCAAAGTCCATGGATATGTCAATCCAAGAATGCTTAGGCACAGGCAAAAGAGTATACAAATCTTGTGGATGGGTCTTTAATTTCGCTTGTCTACTTGCAACACACCTAGAACAGATTGTTTCAACATCTTTTCTCATGTTAGGATAATAAAAATGTTCATAAAGTATGTCATATGTCTTTTGCACCCCAAAGTGACCCATCAATCCTCCACAATGAGATTCACGCTCATGCATAAGTATTTCACACATAAAGCAAATAGGTGCATAAAACTTATTCTTCCTAAACAAGTACCATCATGCCTATAGAACTTTTGAAATGCAGCATGCTCACATGCACCATAAACATTCCCAAAATCAGAATCCGAACCATACAAATCTCTAATAAACTTGAATCCAAGCATTTTAGAACTCAAAGTATTGATTAGAGTGTACCTTCTAGTGCATCCGCCACTACTTTTTCCTTACCTTGCTTGTACTTGATCACATATGGAAAAATTTCAATGAACTTTAGCCATTTCACATGTCTCTTATTCAACTTACCTTGTCCCTTTAAATGCTTAAGTGATTCATGGTTAGAATGAACCACAAACTCCTTTGGCCATAGATAGTGTTGCCAAGTTTCCAATACTCTCACCAAGGCATATAGTTACTTATCATAAGTGAAATAATTTAATTATGGCCCATGAAGCTTCTCACTAAAGTATGCAATGGGACACCTACCCTGCATCATAACAGCACCAATACCTAACCCGGAGGCATCACATTCAATCTTAAAAGCTTCATTGAAGTTAGGCAAACTTAAAATAGGTGCAGAATATAACTTATCTTTCAAAGCATTAAACACAAGTTCTTATGCCTCACTCTATTTAAAACCAACATCTTTTTTAATGATTTCAGTTAATAGCGCAACAATGGTGCTAAAATCTTTCACAAATCGCCTATAAAAACTAGCCAAACCATGAAAACTATGCACATCACCAACAGACTTAGGAGTAGGCCAATCTTTGATAGCCTTAACCTTCTCCTCATCAACATGAACACCATAGGCAGAAATAACAAAGCCAAGAAATACAACTTTATCCATACAAAAAGAACACTTTTAAGTTTAGCATAAAGCTTTTCACACCTAAGTGCCTTTAGTACAGATTTAAGATATAAAACATGCTCATCAAGGCTTTTGTTGTAAATCAGAATATCATCAAAATATACAACCATAAACTTGCCAATAAATTCATGTAAAACATGGTTCATCAATCTTATGAAAGTGCTAGGTGCATTTGTCAAACCAAAAGGCATGACCAACTATTCATATAAACCATGTTTAGTTTTAAAGGATATTTTCCATTCATCTCCTACTTTCATCCTAATTTGATGATAGCCACTCATAAGGTCAATCTTTATAAAGAAATAAGCACCATGTAATTCATCAAGCATATCATCTAATCTAGGAATTGTATGGCGATACTTTATCGTTATCTTATTCACTGGCCTACAATCCACACATATGCGCCAAGTCCCATCTTTCTTTGGCGCTAATAACACTAGAACTGCGCATGGGCTTAAGCTTTCTCTCATATGCCCCCTCACTAAAGTTCATCCACTTGCTTTTGAATCTCCTTTGTCTCCTCAGGATTACTCCTATAGCTGGGAGGTTTGGAATTTGAGCTCTTGGCACAAAATCTATCTAGTGTTTAATACCTCTCAAAGGTGGAAGTCTCTTGGGCATCTCATCTGGAAAGACATTTGAGTATTCCTGCAAAAAAGATTTAATAACACTAGGTACAGAAGAGTCAGGATCAGCCTCATTATAAAGAATTTCCCTATAGTTAAGCAAAATTAAAGGCTTAGGTGTGTACAACACTTGTCTCAAATCTCTTGATTTTGTAAAGAAGATAATCTTTTTTTCTTTCACTCTTCTTTTCACTTAACTCTCTTTTTTCTATTGCACTTCCCTCTATTTTTTCCTCACTAGTGCAATCTCCCTCAATTGGGCCTTTTTTTTAATTTTTTTGAATGGCTTATTTTCCTTTTCTTTTTTTTTTCAAACTCTCGGTCTCCCTTTGTTTTGGTCTTCCATGGCCTTTGCAAGCCTCATTTGATCCTCATGAACCTCCTTTAGTTTTAGAGGCGCCAAAATATAGGTGTGATCGCCTATCTTGAATGAGTACCTATTCTTGTAGCCATCATGGATCACTCACCTATCATATTTCCAAGGCCTCCCTAATAATATGTGACTCGCCTACATTGGTACTACATCACACAAACCTCATCGAAATACCTCCCAATGGAGAATGAAACCTTCACTTGCTTGTGTACACTTACTTCTCCACATTCATTGAGCCATTGTAGCTTGTATTGGCTAGGATGTTTAACAATAGGCAACCCCAACTTCTCCACCAAAATTGTACTAGCTACATTTGTACAGCTTTCTCCATCAATTATCATACTACACATCTTACCATTGATTAAGCAACATGTATGAAAGATGTTTTCCCTCTACTCATCTACTTCAACCTTCTCCTGCACATTGAGAGCACACCAAACCACAAGGGCTTCGGCTTAGACAGGTTCCTCTACCTCCACATCTTCTCCATCACTCTCCTGGGACTCAATTCCTCCATCATTTCTCAAAAGGATAACCTTTCTATTTGGGCATTGTGAAGCAATATGACTAGATCCCAAACACTTAAAGCATTTAATATCCCTGTGCTTAGTAGATGCATTAATAGTATTTGGGGTGAGAATTTGTGCCTTTAAAGGCTGTCTCGCCTTATCTTTGGACTTGTCCCTATAGTCATTAAACTTGTCCTTGCCCTTTTCTTCCTTTTTAGGCCACTTAGAACTCCAAGAACTTAAAGAACCAGAATTGTAAGCTTTGTTGGAGCTTTTACTCTTCAATTGCTTTTCAATTTTCATGGCCATTTCATCAATCTCCACATAGGGATGCAACTTTACAATGTTGGCTATCTCCTTATTCAAACCAGCAAGAAACTGAGCCATGGTGGCTTCCCTTTCTTCTTCAATATCAACCCTTATCATAGCCATTTCCATCTCTTTGTGGTAGTCCTCAACGCTCTTAGTACCTTGTCCCAAAGTCTGGAGTTTTTGGTGCAACTCCTTGTAGTAGTAACTAGGCACAAAACGTCTCTTCATGATGGACTTCATCTCCCATGTTTCAACAAGTCTATCTCGAGCCCTTCTTCTATTGAGAAGTAGTTGGTCCCACCAAACAGCTACATAGTTAGAGAATTCAACTGTTGTCAACTTCACCTTCTTTTCTTTTGAGTTATTGTGGCAATCAAATATCATCTTTACTTTCCTTTGCCATTCCAAGTAGGCTTCTGCATCATTCCTCTTTGGAAAGATGAAATCTTCATTTTGATGCTTCCTATATTTCTATCAACTCTCTCAACTTCTTCCTCATCTCTGCCTCAACTTCTTCCTCATCTCTGCCCCTTTCAACTCTCCCTCTATGGCCTCTTCTATTTTGGCCTCTATCTCCTTTACCATAGTTTTGAGCTTCATGCCACCCCCTCTTATCATCTTCTTCATAACTAGCAACTTCTTTTTCATAGTTTTGGGGATTTTGAGCTGTAGTTGAAGCTCTTTCTCTTGGTGCATTATTAACTGAATACTCTTGTAAAGCTCTGATCAATCTATCTTGTCTTTCAAACTTGTCACTGACATCTCTAAACATGTTTTCTATTCTTAGAAACCGATTTTGCATAGCTACTAAAGTAAAGAAAGCCTTACTTTGTTGTTCATTGTCACTTCCTTTTTCTTCGTTAGACTTCCTATCACCATTACCAACCTTATCATTTGCCTTAGACATGGTGTAAACCTGCAAGAAAACGTTAGAAAGGACCTCACAATCACTCCCTCACGTGTTTCCCTCAAAATCAGATTGTACACTCGTGTTTTCACACAATATTAATGGCTTTTCACTATGTAAGCTAACCCTCTTGCCTTTTACCTCTCAAGTAATGTCTTTGAAGTTACTTTACGGCAACTAATTCAACAGAACTAAGCAAACAACAAGAAACACAAATTAATTGGAAAGAACAAGTAAATCCTAACAAGAAACAAAATAAGAACAATTCTAAAAGTAAAGTAATGCACGGACAAAAAATAAAATAGTATACTAATACACAGAAGGGAAAAAATGTATATGCAATGTTTTTTGTTTATAATTGAACAATATGAATGCAAAATTGTCCAATTTAATATAATGGAAGCAAAAAAAGGCACAAACAAGAAAGTAAACTAAGAATCAAAGAAAGACACTCATTATATTGTAAAATTCAATAAAAATCTGAGAGCTCAAAGAACAAATTTCAAATCTACCCAAGGCTTAAAATAGGTAACTCAACATGTTTTCATTGGTTTTTTTCTTTTCTATTTTTTTTATTGTTTACTTTTTTTAAATTTTCTTGCTACTGTTCACAATTTTTTGGCTACTGGTCATGGTTTTTTAGCTACTAGTCACGGTTTTTTCGACATTGTTCACTTTTGGGCACTATTCACTTTTTTCCGGTACTGTTCACTTCTCTTTTTTTTTTTTCCGGGGATTGTTCACTTTTTTGACATTTTTCACTTTTTTTGGTACTGTTCACCTTTTTTTTTAAAGAAACAAATAAGAAAAACACAATAAAGATACGTATGGGTTCAATAGAATTAAGCCAAAGCTCTGATACCAAGATGATACGGAAACCTCAAGAAAACAAGGTTCTTGAAACCTCCTGATCCTATTGAATCAAAATCCTAATCTTTCGATTCTAAGAACATGCAAGATCAAAACCCAAATCATAAGTTTGAGATCCAATCTCAAATAAATCAGAAATCAATTTACGTTACAAGTATTTACTTTTTGATGTAAATCAATTTCTTGAAATAACCATGAAGACATTCACGCCTCACTTGAAAATTTTAACTTTGAAATTTTATTCCTCCAAAAAACTAGGTTATAAGGATATAATAAGGCATAAATATCCTTAGACCAAGTCCTAACCCTAATAGAAATGGGTTTGCAAGCCCATTTAATAAAAACTAGGCTAATCTTAATAAATCTAGGAGTATCTAGCCCATTGAACATAATATGATCCAAGTCCTTTTAGGAATGGGCTAAACATATTAAAACAGATAAGTCTCAAAATAGCTCAAACAAATAAAGCACATGCTACTAACTAAAAGAACAACCTATAAACAAGTCCCTGGCCTAAAATAAGAGATAATAAATAATAAGTTAAAAAAATGCGCCCCAAACACGACTTGAGCTTGTTTTTCCAAAATGGCTATATACTAGCCTCTTCCAACGCTTCCTTTAACAAAATCACAAGCTTGGGCATGCCTTGGTGTTCCTCCAAGGATGTTTCAGCCTCCTCATGTACTTGACTTGTGATTTGGGTTTGAACAAAAGATTGCATTGCTTGTTTAAGTCTTGAAACTTGTTTCGTTGTAATTGGACCACTTGGCATGTGTAGCTTGTCAAGTTGATGTGTAAGGTGTGGAACTCCATTACGAAGGCTGGTTGTATCAGTATAGGTCTAGCTTGCTAAAATTCTAGATTTAAAGAAACAATTATGTATGTGTTATAAGAGGCTTTTGATCATGAAAATGTTCAAGGATAAGTGTAAAGTATGGTTGATGAATTTGGAGTAAATCAAGCTAACTTGAAGATACAAACCTGATTACAAAATTGTAGTATACAAAATATGATGTTTAAATGGTCAAGATTTATGAATAATTACATAACCGGAAAAGTCAATTGAGCATGCATTAAACATGAAACATATATATGTGCATGATTGAATATTCATATGATTGATCAACTTAGTAATGTGTGAACTATATGTATATATTGCATGACTAAAGAAGCACAAATTGATCGTCAACATCCAGACATTATCGATTCATTAAGGCAATAGCTTATCTAGAGTGTACTGTGAGTTAACCTAGATGTTTTCTCACTATGACTGAATTGTTTTTTATTAACTTTTAGATATTGAACTATTATTGATATGATTGTGATAATTCTAGACATTGATGGTCCGAGGAGTTTGATATTCGGGATTGTATTGGAAGTGCTTTTTAATTGTATGTGAATATGAAAAATGTGTACTCAACTGAATGTTAAGTGCTGGACTCAGATCCGATGAATGTGATAAATGACTGTGCACATTGAATGAAAGTTATTGATAGCATATTATATGAATTGATGCATTCCACATATTGATATGCATGATCAGATAAAGGAGTTGTGATCGGAGTGACCAATGTGAAAAAGAGTTTAAAGCTCAAAAATGTGCACAAAGAGCCATAGGCTCAGTTATTAATGAGCTCGATATCCACAATAGGTACGGGACAGAATATTAAATGAACTCGGTATCCATAACATATACGGGACAGTAAATAAGCGTTTGGTCACAACAAAGTAAAAATAAAAGTGGAGTCACATGTGTATTTGCATATATATATATATATCTTTACATGTATCAGGTGAATGATTGCGAAGAATTACTGAGTTGTGTTGATATAGTGATATGAAATGTTTGTGTACATGTTGATGATATGAATGATTGAGATAGATGATTGGATTGTTTTGAAATGATTATATGAAATGTTTGTAGTTCATGATGTATTGTTAAGATATGATGCATATTGTGATCTGGTATTCAATATTGAATGATGTGATACATCTGCTGAATTGGGAAATACACTTATGATATTTATGTTTTGACTTGAGTGAGCACATCGATCATGGTACACTTATTGAGTTCGCAAACTCATCAAAATTGCAACGTTGATTTTCAGGTCTAAAGGAGACCTAGCTTCTAAGGTGATATAATAGAAGTTTAGTACTGTCAATTTTGGAAACAAGAATGACTCAAAGGTCTGGTAAGCTAATACCTGCGGAGTCTAGATAGAACTTTAAACTCCCAAATGTTTTGTTATGTATAAACATGGATTATGAAATGTAATGACAATGTAAGTAAGTTTCATTTTGTGAATGAAATTAGGAGTTTTGATCTTTAGAAATACTTATGCTTTGTATGATGTCATAATAAGTTGATGTGATTGCTCTAACATGCCATTTTCATAAGGTATATTCTTGAATGTCTTCTGGATGTTTAGGCATATGTTCTATGGTAATAGTGTGTTACATTTTAGTTAAACAACTAACAATTTTAACCAACTCTAACAAATTTCTGCTGACTATACAATAAACCAAATGATTGTTATAAATTAAGAGGTCATTTGGTTTTACTTCTATTTTTTATTAAATATTTTTAGACTTTATTTTTTAAAATAAAAATAAAAACTTGTTTGATTGATAATGTTTAATAATTATATATTAGATAAACCTTAAAAATAAATTATATTTATAAATACATCAATAAATCAATTTTTATTTTAATTTCTTGTGTAATATTTATCTAATGAAAATTATTATATTTTATTAAATAGTTACAAATTTATCTATAAAATTTTACTTATTTTTAACATATACTTTAATTATTAAAATAATTTTATTTAAAATTTATACAATTTAAAGATCATGTAAATTTAAAGTTTTGAAATAATATTTAAATTAATTATATAAATGGAATTAAATTATTAAATCAAATTATTCATAATTCTTATTAGTAATTAATATTAAATAACTGAATATACAATATTGAATTAAATTATTCATAATTTTTAATAATTAATATTAAATAATATATATGTAGTTGATAATAAATCTTATTATAAAAAGAAATATAAAATAAAACTACTTTATGATTTTAATAATCAGAAGAAATTAAAATTATAAATAGAAATTAATAACTCAAACAAAGATATTTTTCTTTAATTTAAAATTTTAAAAATATAAAAAATATAAATATAAACAAACTAGTCTTAATATTTGTCCAGATATTGTTGGGCATATGGACTTATGTCATACAACAACAAGAAATTATTAGCCTTAGGCTATGTTTGGTTGAACGTAAGATTTTTAATGAAATAGAATGATTTGTTGAATCTGGGGAGCCCGATCTTCATCATGAATCTAGTGAGAAAACATACTTATAAACTTTGACACCACACTTTAACCAAGCATTAGGTTTATGGGTCCTTTCCACTTATATATCCATCACTAGCTCCATCTCTTTACAATGTGTGATTCCTACGTATACTTGACATCCTAACAATCTCCCCCTCAAATGTGAACATCCACATTGGGCTTGGACTCCCCTTTGGGCGAAAGCCTTTTCGTTTAGTAGCTCGAGTATATGACGTCACCAAGAGCCCTTATACCCTACTGGTTTGGGTGCACCAAGAGTCTCCTTGCTCTTCTTCGTGGGGAAGCAACCACGGGATCTAACTACCATCTCCATACTCGTCCTTTGCCGAACCATCGGCTCTGATACCACTTGTTGAACTTAAGGGCCCACTTTCATGGGAGATCTTCGTCATGAATCTAGGGAGAGAACATATTTATAGACTTTGATACCATACTTCAACCCAAAATCTTAGGACCTGTTTGGTTGGATGTTAATTAATGGAATGGAATGAAACAGAACAGAACAATTTATAATAGAATAGAATGTAATATAGTGAAAAGTTGTTTGTGAGGGATGGAAAGATTCATAATGTAATGTAGTGAAACGTTGTTTAGAAGATGGATGGAATGGAAAGTAACGTATAATAAATGACTATTATACCCCTGATATTAAAATAGTTGTTACAGGAGGTTTAACACAATGATTTTAAAACATAAATCATGTCCAATTAAAAAGTCACGGTTCAAGCCATAAATAATTTTAAAATATATTTTTTATTTTAAAATAATAAAAAATTTATTATTAATTATATAAAAATATTATTATTTAATAAATTTTATTTTATTCTATTATATGTTATTTATATTTTTATTTATATAGAAATATATACAAACAATTAAAGAATAATATATTTTTATTTTCATTAATAAAAATTTTATTAAATTTTATTAATTTATTATTAATTATATACAATTTATTATTAATAATATAAAAATATTTTTATTAGGGTAAGGAGAAATAATATAAAAAAATTATTAATTATTTACAATTTTTATGGACTGTAATAAATAAGTCTGGGAAAATGGAGGTTAGGGTTAGAAGAAATAATTGGTATTAAGCAAAATGATTGAGGGTATATTATGTAGTATGTATTTATTAGTTTATGTTTCATCCTAAAACCTTCGAATCGGAGGTTTTTTATTTTCGCTGTTTAGGATGAAATGGAATGTAACATGAAATCCTCTGCTTCCATCCCATTCTATTTCATTTCGTTATGAAACCCTCAACTAAACAATAGAAGTGTGTTACGTTCCATTACTGACACCTCAACTAAACAGGGCTTTAAGGCATTAGGTTTATAAGTCCTTTCCACTTATATGTCCTTCACTAGCTCCATCTCTTTTCAATGTGAGATTCCTACTCACACTTGACATCCCAACATAATTTATAATATAATGGAGTGTAAATGGATGTAATATTAGAAAATTATTGTTTGGAATGGATGAAAGGGTTCATAATATAATATAATGAAATGCTCTTTGGAAGAAAGGTTTATAATGTAATATAGTAAAAAGTTGTTTATCATTTTATATTCTATCCTAAACTCTCCAAATTGAAAGTTTCTCATTTTTACTGTTTAGGATGAAATGAGATGTAATATGAAATCCTCATTTTCCATCCCATCTCATTTCATTCTATTATAAACCTTTATCCTAAACGATAGAATAATATTACATTCCATTATATTTCATTAAAAAACCCCAACCAAATATATCCTTAGGAGGCGTTTAGTTTGAGGGTTTGAGAATGAAGGAATGGAATAATTGCAAAAAGTAGTGTTTGCTTTGGGGTTTTCAATTCTAAGGGAATGGATTCATTCAATTAAATTTGGGAATCCACTAAACCCCCCAAGGGGGTGGGTATCAAGTTTTCATTCCCATCTAGTGGTTATTATTTATCCTCCTCCCTCACATGAGCAATTTTTATTCTTAATTATATTATTAAACTTATTATTATTATTATTATTAATTATTTTATTATTATAAGTTTTAAACTTATAATAATAAAATAATTAATAATAATCATAATAATAAACTTATTATTATTATTTTCAATTATTGTTATTGTTGTTATTATTATTATTATTATTATTATTATTATTATTATTATTATTATTATTAAACTTTAAAATAATTAATAATAATTATTATTATTATTTTTATTATTAATTATTGTTCTTATTATTATTATTTATTATTATAAATTTAT
>JANZLX010000006.1:31650339-31662795 GCA_025531955.1 Erythroxylum orinocense | reverse complement strand
TTAAATACTAATTATGCCCAAATAAGATTTAATATCTCATATTGATCCTTATTTATTAAATATCTCATATTTAATCATAAACTTTCTCAAATTTTACAATCAAGTGCAACTTAATTAAAATAACTTTGCTCTCTTTAACCCATTCTATATGTGAGACCTATTAGGTTGTCAAATATGTTGACAATGATGATAAATTATAATTCTAATTCACAATTAGAATTAAATAAATTAAAAATTTCTTAGTGTCATTATGGTTAATGAGACACTCATTTAAAAAGAAATATGTATTCCTTTATCAAATATGAACTTCTCTTGTATTCATAATAATGTTCTTCTAGTGACGTATGAACTAAAAGGAAAATCCATTAACAATACTAGATTATAAAAGATTTGAATAAGCACACATGCCTAAGGTATATTATCACTTAAGAGGAGTGTTTGGATAATTAGGGATTTAAAAAGAAGAGGGTTTGAGAATTTATTTGGAAATTTGTTAGGAGATCCAAAAGTAAATAAAAAATTTCAGGTTTAAAAATATTATTAGAACTTAATAGAGAGTTAAGATTCTATTAAATATTATTTTTAAAACATTTAGTTGGAAATAAATTTTAGTACAAATGTTACAATTCAATTTTTTTTCATTTTGTACACTTGTATTTTTTTTTTCACAAGTTAAGTTTCTCAAATTTTGGAATAGTGGAAAAGTAAGAAAAACATTTATCCTAGCAATACCATGTTTTCCTCCTTCTCTATAGAATTCTTCTTGCCCAACTTTTGTCTTTATAGATCTTGACACTATTAATACTTCTACCTTTCCTTTTGCAGCTGCTTTTCCTCCTCATCCAAGCTTCACTTTTACCCTCCTATTGCTTATGATGGTTTGTTCATAATTATTCCTCATATTGAAGCGCTTCAAGAAAGTGCAAAAGCCTGGTTTGCAATGTTAGTAGGATTTTTCTTAATGAAAAGTTCTTTTTTTTCCCCTCAAGTCTATGCATAAGCAACCAAGCTTTAAAAGGAAGCTAGACTTACTGAAATCATCCTAAATGAAGATCATATTGTCCTATTTCATTTAATTCGATGACATTTGCTTAGAAAATTTTCGAGAAATATCCCTAACAAATCTTCAATATCCCAATCTTCCTTCAACTTAAGAAGCTTGGCTTAGACCTAAACAGAATCAAAGAGAAGAAAGTCCTTATTTAGATCAATCTTTATGATTTTCTTTTGGAATATTAGTTTATGAAAGGGTTAAGTCACTACCAAGCTTTTTTAGGAAGCTCATTTGTAATAGACAAAAACACAACTATAAGGAAAAGGATTGGTTATGTGAGGATTAAAATAGACTTACTAGATGCCATCTTCATCTTAAGTAGTCTAGAAGGAGACTCACTGATGGAAGACATAATCAAAGTCTCCTATTTTTGGAGGCCTTTTAATGAACACCAAAGGAAGCGATGATAACCAACAGACAAGAAATTCAATATTGAGGACTATTAAGAGTTAATAGGAATTGAAATAAGAGATCGTAAAAACCATCCTAGTAGCATAAATGTTCCAAAATAGTATGATCAAAATATTTTTAATGTTGGAAATCAAGAGGAAGGGAAGGAATGTCCTGAAATTTAAATTTTGTATGTATTAACCTCAGTGATCCTATTACAACTTATAGAAATGATGTTCCTTGTAATGAGGAGGTAGTGATCCCTATGTCTAATACTTACTTCAATCTGAATGCTACTCATAAAGAGGACTGTCTATTCATTAAACTAATATATTCAAGCTCCAAACCTTATTTATAATTGAACCAACCAAATTCTCCTTTGGGTGAAGCTTTTACTAGTGCTAGTAGGAACAAAATTATGAGGAAAGGAATAATCAAGGGATTTAAGAGCCATCTCAACTCTTAACGTTTTTCTTGTCTCAAAATGTTAAGAGAATTAATTTTTGTAAAAAAATAACAAGCCTTAAGGTATTATATGCAGTCAATAAAACCTATACTTATTAGCATTTTGAAATCCAAAATTAAGAATGACAAGCTTAAGCATCATAATATTATTAGCAAACAATAGGACATACTTTCTAACCATCAATTTCATCACAATAGGAGGATTGTTGTGGCTTTGTTCCTAACTACATGCAAGTCACTTTTATCTCAACAATAGATCAACTAATTCATATGGAAATAAAATTGTTGTAAAGTAATGCTAGGTTTAGTATGTCACTAGTATGTGGCTCTAACCTAGCCTTCTAGAGGAGAGAACTATAAAGCAACCTAAGTAATATCCACTCATTTATGATTAGCCACTAGATAATCATAGGTTACTTTAATAGCACCATTCACTTTTCTAAAGCTAATGGTAACTCTATCTTGAAAAAGTACTATCATGATCTAAAGGATTATGGATTTGAAATTTGGAGTCAATTTTTCTAAAATGTTGTAACAAAAAATAAGTGAATGGAGTATTAAAAACAAACTTGACTAAGGACTAGTCAGTAAGGAGTGGCTAATTAATTTTTCTAATATTTATTCCTTATTTTAGAATCCAATGTTTGTAAATTATATTTCCATAACTTCCTAGTAAGTTCGATTTAATAACTTCCTAGAAAAAGTACAATGGTTTAAAAAGGCAATCCAAAAAGTACTATATCATAAGCTTAGGGGCATATGTCATTTGTTTTTAAGAAAAATTAGAAACAGTGAAAAGAGAGTTAAAGCTTCTCATTCACTACAAATATAGGGACACCCAAAAAAACATTGATAATACCAAACCTACCTATTTTGCATTCAAATCTAGCTTAACTCCAATCGTGGAGAGGTTGACTTAATGGAAAAGGAAAGGGATGCCCTAAATGCCTATTGTAACATCCCATTACCCACGATAAGACTTGAATAGTGAATATGAGAAATTATTGAGAAATTAGAAAGAATAATTCATACTTATGTAAAATATGGCATACACATACATGTAAATAATGAGTTTTGCACATTAATATGAATGTACATGCATTTATTGACATTTTCAGGTATAATTGAGTTATTAATGCGATTAAAATGTGATTTTGCAATTTTGATATATTTAGGATATTTCAGAATTTTTGGAAATTTGGGGTATTTTAGAATAGTGAAAAATGTTGAATTTGGACCAATTTTAGTCTAGCACATGGACTGACTAAATATTGACAAATGGCTTACATGCATCATGACATGTGTCATTGAACAATGACACATGTAATACATACAATATATCCACGTAGTCTCATTTGAGTAAGGAAAGGTTACTGTACCTCGTTTGTTCTTCACTGGAATCACTAGGACACTCTTCTGGTTATTCATCACCGAATAGCAAATTGTTATTCTTTTTGTGTGAAATTGATTCCCTCTCATCACGCAGAACTATTGTTGTATCAAGTAAGTGACTTTGATGATGTTTTATTGTTGTTGACTTTGTACATGAATTTATTCATGAGTGGTTTGAGAAGTGTAGTTTCGGTGATGAACACATCAGATGAAAGATTTGTGAAATAAAAAATTGTCCAAAATGAAATAGGTTATGTTTTGAAATAGGCCAGTATCTGTATCCGTATGTGAAAGGCACTCGATCACAACAAAGTAATAAATGAAAGTGAGTCTCTTGTACATTGCATTATAAGTGATATGTGTATTTTTAAATGATTGAAATGATCAATTTGACTACTTTGAACGTGATGCTATATGTTAAATGTAGTGATGTAAATTATGTGAAAATATGATGTGGTGTATTATGTGATTGAGTGAGCCGTCGAGGATGGTCACTCACTGAGTTTGCAAAAACTCACCCAAAATTTGCAATATTTTTCAGGTTTAGAGGAATTATTCGGTTAGGCTAAGTGGAGGATAGCCACTAAGATTAGATATGGATTAAGGGTCCGGATCAGTTTGTATCTGCATATGTCTTCAGTGATTTTGTTTTTGAATTATGTTCCACAAGAATTGTACAAAGTGTATATGAATGACTTGGTAATGAAATGAAATTATGATTGCAAGTGTTTGGTATCTAAAATGGGCCCAAGTGGCTATTGAATTCTAATGTTTGTAAAATAATTGTAACACTTGTGAATGGAAATGTTTTTAAATAAAGTGGACTCGATTTGATTAATGATTTCCACATACGTTTACATTATTTTAAAGAAATAAAAATTTGTAATGAATTTTGAGTGAATGACTATTCTAGCATGCCACCCTTGCAGGGTACGTACTTGGATATTACCTTGGATGTCGGGTATATGTCTTGCGAAAGTGTGGTGCTACATTTTGGTATCAAAGCCCAGATTTAGTATTTTACATAGGCATTTTTTGACATATGTGTCAAGTTACATGCATTTCAGTCATGTCATAGCAAGTAGTCGCAACTGATACTTAGTTTGAGTTACATTTATATAAGTCACATACATAAGCATTTGTTAAGAGTTTGAACTGATGGAAGTAGTGGGAAGAATAATTATTTGTATGAATGTGAAAAAATGAAAGTTTGTGGATATTTAGAAATGAAAAATAGTATATGGTTAGATATGACAAATAATGATTTAATGCAATTGTATTGGTGGATGTATTATGGAATACGACATCAATATTGTACTATGATAATATATCCCCGAATGTGATATTGATGTGAATACATTATCGTGGATTGGTTGGGGAAAATAGAGAAATAAGTGGAGATGATGAGATTAAAGTATACAAGTATAATGAAATGAAAAACAAAATTTTATTATGATCCTAAGAAGATGAACTTGGAACTGAACTAGTTGTTGATTAATGTGACAAGATTTATGATTCACTATAAGAATATGTTAGTGGAATTGATATCATAATTTCAGGATGATTATGTATCTATAATTCCAAATTGATAGTGAATATATGTATGTATGACGATATAATGGTAATTGGAAGAAGGGATAAAGATAGTGATATATGTAAGAGTTGTCACGGTTAAGTTAATTTGTTATTTTGTGAGCACATATTTACTAATGGGTTCACCATGAAAAGTGAAAGAATCGAGCACATAAGTGTTATATACGTGGAGATGATATAGGAAGTAATATATGATATATGAATATTTGTTAGTCATAGTCCCC
The DNA here is from genome assembly GCA_025531955.1 of Erythroxylum orinocense. Classification (NCBI taxonomy): domain Eukaryota; kingdom Viridiplantae; phylum Streptophyta; class Magnoliopsida; order Malpighiales; family Erythroxylaceae; genus Erythroxylum; species Erythroxylum orinocense. Next base: position 31,657,677 of record JANZLX010000006.1, on the reverse strand, counting down.
ACGATGGAGGACAAGCACAGAAAGAGAAGTATTGACCTAAATCAAATGAGATTAAGGTATCCTAAGCATAAGTTATTATTTAGTGAATTGTCTTAAATACATCTCGAGATAAGATGTAATGATTTTGATGGTATATACCAAGGTATAAGAGTAAATGGATTTGCTTAATGCTTCACCGAGCCTTATTATAAGGATATTCTGATCATATAAGTTATGACATAAATTGATCTTATTGAGATATTATGAATAGTTAAAATTGATCTTTTTAAGGTACTGAGAATGTCTAATAAGCAATGATGGGAATAATTGATTGATAAGGATTAGATAAACAATATAGTTGATAGTAGCAAGAAATCTTCTTTAGAAGAAAAATTACACCGAATAAGGTTAAGTAGATCAGATGGTTTACTTTTAAGAATGAACGAAAATGGAAAAAATTAAAAGAATATTGGAATTCTATTCTTAACGAAGACTCAAGCATGAGATGTAGAATATGCTACTGAGAGTGTCTACATTTTGTTTAATGTGAATTATCCAACTATGTGATTGGATTTTTGAATTTGAGGCAACACTCTTGCTAATGTGAGGAGAACTTAGGCCCGCATTGCATTATATGCAAATATGTTCAGGGGATACAAATTTGATTTGATGAATGTGTTACCAACACAAGAAGTTAAGTTTGTGAATAAATTGAAATGAATGAAGAAACTAGTAAGAATGGTGAGACATTGCACTAAGTCCATGTGAAATCAGAGGAAATTGTATGAATGGAGAAAATCATTCGAGAAAATAAATCAATTGAGAAATTGAAAATAACATGAGATAATATTACTTTATTGAGGAATTAATTACTTAAGGAATTACAAGAACTAATCATGGGTATATAGAGTTTTGGGCAATATTTGTTTGAATTAACAATACCCCCGACATTATCATGGCATTGAAGAATAACGTGATCCAATTTTTCTTGGATCAAATAATGACTATGGTTATAGATGATATCTTGAATGTATTCGAAGAGTTGAAAAGAATGTTTTGATTACTTAAGAAAATCTGTAGTTTTGAATGAATATGAAATTCTTTCTATGCATTAAAAATGAAAGCTATACGTGGCATATTCTGTTATTTGATGCATTTTATATAATGCATGTTCAGATGAAGGTGTTGAGATCAGAGTGGCTAGTCTAAAAAAGCTTTAAGCTCAAAATTCTACACGTAGAGTTTTGCTCCGTAATTTCTATTTTTGACTGAGCCTAATGGCCAGTATCTGTATCTGTATCTGCATCTGAAAGGCACTCGATCATAACAAATAATAACGAATTTGGAAAATGTTTCACATCAGAGATTAAGATGCAATTTGTTAGAACTTAATAAAATGAGTTTGTATGCATAGAGACAATTAAAAACTGATGAGTTGAATATTTGGTACATGATTTGAAATTTTTTGAAATAGCCATTGCTTTGATAGCTTGGAGCCGCTATTTATTCAGTGAAACATTTCAGATTTATATATAAATATATAGATCAATACAGTTTGAGGCACTTATTGATTTTGAAAGAATTTTATACGAGACTGAGAAAATGGATAGAAATATTGAAGGACTACGATTGTACAATTGAGTACTATCAGTGTAAAACTAGTGTACATATATGATGCTTGAACAAAAAATTCAATAAAGAAATAGCACAAATTCAGATATTGTGGTTACCAAATCTAGTGCAATAAAGAGCATAGAATATTGAGTTGACTTTTGGGAAAATCAAAGTACTATTAGCTAAGGAATTTAAAATCAGTTTTGCATGAAAAGATTAGCAAAGCTCAAATTAAGGATTCAGAATTTATGAATCTTATTCAGGAAATTGAAAGTTGATAATGAATCCGAATTTTGAGTTTAAATAGGAAAATAATACCCTGTGATTGTAATATGAAGTTTGTGTGCACAATAAAGATGATTGAGTAAAAGATTGTTAGAGATAGCAGAAATAACAACTTATGCCATACATCTTAGTAGGAATACGACGAAATAATCTTTGATGGACATGGATGTAAAAATAAGTGACTACATGTATTTGTTTCCAACAATCTTAACAGTTGAAGATATGCTTAAAGCTTATATTTTGGAGTTCATAAAAACATGAGGTCAATGTTTAGTTTTAATTGACTTTAAGCATAACAATCAATATCACAGTGATATCATTAGAATATCATATGAGGTATTATACAACAGAAAGAGTCGACCACCTTTATATTTGGATGAATAAGGCCTACAAATAGTTTAAGGCTAGAAGTGATAGGAGATGGTGATGATAAGTGAAATTAGTGTGTATTAGAAATTAAATGACTCAAGAAAGATGAATGAATTAGGAGGAGCAATACCGAAGATTTGGAATAAAGTGAGATAAACACATGAGTTAAATGTATTAACATTAAAGAGATGTGAATTGTTAGGTAAAAGATGAACTGTTTCTGAGAGTATCACCTTGCCAAAGTGTGCACAGGATGGAAAAAGTATAAGATAAGCCTGACATAAAATGGTGCACATGAAATTCTTGTAAGAATAGGACCATTAACATATGAGTTTGTATTACCAAAAAAAGACATCTTAAATGCATAAAGTGTGATATGTGAGTGTGATAAGAAATAATGATATCTGACCCAGATGTAATGTCAACACTAGAAGTGAAAATTTTGAGTAATCTGAAATATATTGAGGAAATAGACAAGATTGTGTGATAGCTGAATAAGTAACTGGAAAATTGATTGATTCCATCGACTATAGTCAAGTGGAAGAAGTTATTTAAATGAAGAAGTTAAATGGGAAATGGAAGAAAATATGAGGAAATAATACCCCTGCCTTTTTGATCAATCATATAAGAATTTTGAGTACGAAATTTCTTTAAGGAGGGGAGAATTGTAACATCTCGTTACCCATGATAAGACTTAAATAGTGAATATGAGAAATTAGAAAGTCCAATTCATGCTTATGCAAAATATGACGTACATATACACGTGAATAATGAGTTTTGCACATTAATATGACTTTAAATGCATTCATTGACATTTTTTGAGTATAATTGAGTTATTAATGCGATTAAAATGTGATTTTGCAATTTTGGTATATTTAGGGTATTTCGGAATTTTTGGTACATTTTTTAAAATTTGGGGTATTTTAACATAGAAAAAAATGTTGAAATTAGACCAATTTTAGTTTGGCACATGGACAGATTAAATATTGACAAATGGCTTACATGCATCGTGACATATGACAGTATGGAACAGTGACACATGTAATACATGCAATATAGCCACATAGTCTCCTTTGAGTAAGGAAAGGTTACTGTACCTCGTTTGTTCTTCACTGGAATCACCAAAACACTCTTCTGGTTATTCATCACCGAATAGAAAATTTTTATTCTTTTTGTGTAAAATTGATTCCCTCTCATCGCTGGAACTATTGTTGAATCAAGTAAGTGACTTTGATGATGTTTTACTGTTGTTGACTTTGTACATGAATTTATTCATGAGTGGCTTAAGAAGTGTAGTTTCAGTGATGAATGAATTAGATGAAAGATTTGTGAAATAAGAAATTGTCTAGAACGAAGTAGGTTCTATTTTGATATGCAAAAAGTTCACGAAAGTTGATGTAGGAATATATATATACTCTGTTCTGGTTTAGAGAAAAATGTATATAGGTACTGTTCATACAGGAATATGTGAAGTGTTAATAGAGATGAATTTAAATGAGTTTAATGATATGAAACGAAGATTTGTTGAAGTCAAGGTAGAAAGTTGATAAAATGATAAGTTTTTGATGAAATGAAAGTGTAGAAAGGTGGAAATATTTATCAGATGAACGTAGATAGAGAAAAAAATTGCAGAAACTGAAATTTGCATGTATGATAATCGAATTTTTGATGTTTAAGTTTGAATCTTGGATTTTGATTTATTTGTGTTAAGTTGAACTGAAAGGGAAGAAATATAGATGATTTATGTGTTAGTTGAATAAGATTGGAATGTGAAAATCTGGAAAACAATGGAAAAAAGGAGGAGAAAGAAAATGCAGTTTGGTGAAGAAGAAGAAGAAGGATGCACGATCGTGCTTCTACACGATCGCGACATTGCTGAAAATTCGAAAAGCATGACCGTGCTTCAACACGATCACGACTTCGCAGGTGCAGGTGGATCTTACAATCGTGCAGACGCATGATCTCAACTTTCAACATTTTTTCGAAGAGAGTTTGCTTCTGAACATCCTCTGATATTTTTGTTACAACTTCTTGAACCGATGTTCGAATGACTTGATTCTTAAACCAATTGACTCATAACACATTGTTCTTCATCTTGAGCAAAAATTATGGCCATCTAAAATTATGGCCATCTAAAATCATTTGGAAGATATTGATTGATTTAATTGTAACAAAAATGATGAACAATTCTGGAACTTTATGACCGGAGTATTATCACTGAACGTGCTTCGGTATTTTGACAATATCTTGTTCTGTAGTTATCCGAATGAAATGATTTTAGATTTGGAGTAAATTAGAGACATAGGCATACAAATTTTCTAAAGAGATCGAATTTTAATTTTGTCTCTAGAATTCCAGGTTTGAATTAAAGTTGATTACAGAATGTTGATTTAGTTTATGAACAGTTCGAAACATTTGGAGTATAAATTTTGGAATACTGAACCAAATTGAATGATCTTGGTGTCATTAGAAACTGAAGATAATGAAGAACAATTTTCTAGAGGAAGTGTTATCAAATTACTTCGCTTTCCTGGTGAGAATAACCATGGAATGTGGACCTGAAAATATGTTATTGGACAAATCTGGATTGATCAATTGAGTATTGATATGTGAATAAGTTTTGTGACAAAAATAATGATAAGGATCCCGAAATTGTCATAAACATGCATTGTACTTATTCAGTATACATGAATGAGCATAAATGACTTCATTATTGTGCAAATTAGTGATATGTGTATGTGTTAAATGTTATAGAGGAGCACATTGAACAACAGTGTCCAGACATTGCTAGGACAGCAAGGTAATAACTATCTGGAACGTACTGTGAGTAGTCCTAGATGGTCTTATTTAAGTATTTGTTCTATTTTAAATTTATGTATTGAATTATTATTGATAAGAATGATGTGAATGTGTTGATTTCGAATAATATATGTCCGAGGCGTGTGATGCATGTGAAAATTATTAGAAGTGTTCCCTGTTTGTGAACCTGATGAAATATGTGATACTTAGTTTAATTGTTAAATGTCGGACCACGGTTCAATGATAAATGTGTTCTGAACGTGAATAAAAATATGAAAGAAATAAGTGATTCTCAATTTAAATGTTGAATGCCGGACTAAAGTCCGATGATATGTGCAAAGTGGAAATAAGTGACTGATTGAAAATATGTGAATGTGATGCATTCCATTATATGAATGCATGAAACATAAAGGTAGTTGTGACCGAGTAGGCAGCCTGAAAGAGCTTTAAGCTCAGTATTCTGCACGTAGAGCTTTTCTCCGTGATTTCTATTTCTGATTGAGCCCAATAGGCCAGTACCTGTATCTGTATGTGAAAGGCACTCAGTCACAACAAAATAATAAATGAAAGTAAGTCTCATGTGCATTGCATTACAAGTGATATATGTATTTTTAAATGATTGAAATGATCAATTTGACCACTCTGAACGTGATGTTATATATTAAATGAAGTGATGTAAATTATGTGAAAATATGATGTGGTGTATTATGTGATTGAGTGAGCCATCGAGGATGGTCACTCACTGAGTTTGCAAAAACTCACCCAAAATTTACAATATTTTTTAGGTTCAGAGGAATTATTCAGTTATGGTAAGTGAAGTATAGCCACTAAGAATAGATATGGATTAAGTGTCAAGATTAGTTTGCACCTGCATGTATTTAGTGATTTTTTTTATAATTATGCTCCGCAAGAATTGTACAAAGTGTATGTGAATGATTTGGTAATGAAATAACATTATGATTGCTAGTGTTTTGTATCTGAAATGGGCCCAAGTGGTTGTTGAATTCTAATGCTTGTAAAATAATTGTAACACTTGTGAATGGAAATTTTTTTAAGTAAAGTGGGCCTGATTTGATTAATTATTTCCTCATACATATACATTGTTTTAAAGAAATAAAATTTTGTAATGAATTTTGACTGAATGATATTTTAGCATACCACCTTTGCGGGGTACATACTCGAATATCACCTTGGATGTCGGGTATTTGTCCTACGAGAGTGGGGTGCTACACCTATCATGTAACTTTGGAAGTCTATAATTCTCTACTAAAATAAAGAGTTATAACCCTTTGCGCCGTGACTAAAATAGGCATGTGACCAGCACATGAAATTCAAAACTCCAATCCCTCATATCACATAGAAGACTGACTACTAGTGATGGAAATAAATGTAAAATATCAAAATAAGTGACAACATGGGCATGCATAAGTTCAAACATAGTAAAATAGAATAATGTTATTGTGCATTAGAAGAAAAATTTTCAACATACTAAATCATATCACTGCAGACACTAAAGTATAAGTACAAGTGAAAATAATTAAAAACATAGAAGTAGGTGTATTGCAACAGACACCCATCATAATCTCCACTGGGAAGTTGGTGGAAGTTGACCTAAAAAAGAGAGGTAAGAAGAGCTAGACCTCACTGAGTAAGTGTAGCATCCCATATTCCATTAACTTTTACAAACTGAAATATACAAATACATACTGTACAAGAATTGCGGAAGACATTAAACACAAAATCACAATGCAGACATGAACTGACCCCGACCTCTAATTGTCCTTCGTAAGCAGTAAGTCTACTCCCGTTACACAACGGGGTATTCTTCTGAACCTTAAAAAATAGATGCAAATTTTGGGTGAGTTTTGCGAACTCAATGAGTGACCATCATTGATGGTTCACCCAAACACACAAGACAGAAATTCATTCCCATTATACCATAATTCAAATTCACTATTACACTTCACATTTATATTCATAATCAATTCAATGTCATGTTCACATTCAATACAATTTCATATGCCTAATCAATGCAATTTCATATGTCCATTCAATACAAGCAAGTCAATCCCATTTAATACAATTAATTCAATCATATTATGCATATGTATATGCAATTTGCCTCCCATTTATTACATTCCCATGATCTCACATTTCATGTTCCCCTTCAATACAATTGCATGTTCCCATTTAATTCAATTTCATATTTCCATTTAATACGAGTTCACATTCCCATTCAATGCATTCCCATCTAATACAATTAAATCAATCATATCATGTATGCATATGTAC
>JANZLX010000006.1:31590791-31601662 GCA_025531955.1 Erythroxylum orinocense | reverse complement strand
ATATCGCTACAAGAATTTTGGTGTTCAATGATCATTGAGATGTCTTGGCACTTTGGTTTGGTATATCCATGGCTTGACCGAGTTAAATCTAAAACAACTTGAATTATGCTGCAACTTCATTGAAAACCATTTTAGTTCTGAATCTTTTGCATTTTTACAAGCTTCAATTTCTAAATGTAAGAGGCACTTAGAGATTTTTAAGTGTAATTCTCATCCTATAGTAAATAACTGTAAAATTATAAATTATTAAAGAAATCTAAAGTTAATAGGAGAATGTTATTAACTACTATAATAGATATTACCCATGACCATGAGATAACACAAGATATTTTAAGCTCACAAATAGAGATTTGTAAGGAAGCTTATGAGGATTTTAAGATGTCAGCTACTATTCGCCAAGAGAAAATTTTAATCTAAGTATTTTTCACTTTTTTTATTTGTTGAAAACTAATCATCACTTTATTTTGTTTATAATGCTACTATTGTTGTCTTACAACATACAGTTTCTTAGTGGGATGAATTCGAAAGTAATATTCCAAAATTGGAAAAGTTTGCAATTCAAATTCTAAGTCTATGTGTTAGCGTAATAGGCTTTGAAAGAAATTAAAGGATATTTAAATTCATCCATTTCAAGAAAAGGAATAGATTGAAGCATAAAAGATTGAATGATCTGGTATTCGTTCAATATAATTTAAAACTTCGAGAAAGGTATGTTATTATCATTATTAAGATATATATAATTTCTTATAATTTTTTAATTATTATGTTTTATTTTATACTAGAATTTTTAATAGAACAAATAATTCAGTAGATCTAATTTGCATTGATAATATCGATATTTTGACGGATTAAGTTTCTAAGGAACCAAATTTGATAGATAAGAGTGACTTGGAGGATACTTTTGAATGAGAAAGCATTGATATGCTATTGGGTGCAAAGAATTTGAATGATGATAATGATAAGGCTCCTCTCAATAATGAAGATTTTGTATCAAATGTAAATTGGTCAATGCAGTTATAGCAAGTTTTTAATTGAATGAAGTTTCAGGTTTTTACTTCTCATTTTCTTCTAATTTCACTTATATTTGATGTATATGTTAAATTCTATATATGCAATATAATTATAAATATTTTTGTTTCAAGTTTCACTTTTAGTTGGTTATTAAGCATAAACTCTTTTTGTAAATTATAATTCTTAGAGAGTAATGTTTATTTAATTATTCTTTTTATTTGATATTTTTGATGTAATTATTTTTTATTATATGATAAAATTGTAATATTTTAAATACTTTATATTTTTCTTAATTTTATATTTGAATGATGATTAAATGATATTTTTTAATATTAATTATGGATATTATTTATATGTGAATTATGTCAAAAAATAATGTTAATAAAATAAATAAATTGTTTTTACTTTAAGTTTCTATTATCATGATTTTTGGAAACAAGGTTGATGCAAAATTATAAAGTATACAGTATAAGATATTGAAAGATTGTTTTGCAATTTTAAAAAGATTTAAGGAATATTTTATAAATTTAAAAAATTACCCGAAATGATACCCGATATTGACTGGTACCGATTCACTATCATACTAGAACTAAATCTAGTATCGATACCAGAAATCTCATCCAATTTTTCATCTTTATTTTTTATCCAATAATTAAAGCTTGTTAAGTTTTGAAGTTTACAAAAGTATCTTTACATTGACTGATTTTAATTAATTAAAAGGAATAATATAATAAATGATACCTATTAGTCTATATTACTGAGAACACACTTTATATAAAAATAAATTCTTTTAATTGTATATTAAATTATTTTAATAAAAATTCTTATATAATTGAGCATTGAACATATAAAAATTTTATATAACCAATTAACCATATGTCAAGTTAATTAAAGTTTAATAAAATTTCTAATGATATAATTTTTTATGAAATATTGAGAGATAAATTACATTTTTAACTCATATTTTAAAATAAATTATTTGATTATATATCAAATTAACATATAAAAGATTTATATTTTATGGCTAGAAATGTTGAGGGATATGAATCATATATAGTTTTGGAAGTCAGACCTGACTCAATTCTCTTAACCTCTTCCTGAACCTTTTAAAGTTCTCTTTCCTTCTTCGAGAACTATGAGCTACAATAATGTTGGTCAATATATCATCTCAGATCAGAATCTAGTTGGGTAGTTTGATTAAGTAGTCGTTGTTGTAACTATCTCACTTGGAGACATATAGCATCAACCTTTGAATTTAGGCTCTGTGTTTGTTGAGACGGACCATCAAGCTTTGAATTAATTTTTCGAAGGACATTGTTTTGTGTTACAACATGTTATGTCTGCCAGTTGAGCACTTCTTCTGCTGGAGAGATAGGGACATGACTGTCATATGGACTGATACTTATGGATCTTGAGTTGGGCATAACAGATACCCCAGTGGTTTATTAGTTTAGGCTTCTAAAGATGGAAAATCTTCCTAATATGATATCATAATACAAGGAACTAGTTTGGGGCACTTCGTAGGAATTGAGGCCAGGAAGCATCTTAGTTGGATCAAATGCTCTATTCCAACTTCTCTTTGTAATTTAAAGGGATTTTTTGTACTAGGCTTAGGATTCCTAAGACTAATCCAAGGCCTTGAGTCATCATTGTCATCATGCTTATGTTGGATCCTCTTTTGTGGTTGGCATAAAGATTTTGTCTTTTTGTTGGGCTCTTCTCACTATGGAGGAGCATAAACTTCATCATCACTGTCAGAATCGTAATCCATCTAGCATTCATAATCAGAATTGCATATAGATAACTACATCCCAAATAAAATGTCCATTAACGTGGCTAACATATGTTTCACATCCATCAGGGTGGATATAGTGGATTAGAGGACCAATAACAACTTTTACATGAGAAAAGGCTAGACTAATGATCATGATTGGGCCAGAAGAGGGCCTAGATGATTCTAGGTTCTCTTCTATAGGTTTGCTGAAATGGATTTTATGGTTCCATCTTTCAAACTTTATAAAATAGGAGGAGTGGTAGTATAAATGGAGTGTTAATGAGGAGTATGGAAATCCTTCTTGTAATTTGTGATCCACTTTATAAGCATTAACTCTACCAACTGTTAGGATGGAAATTGTTGTGGAATTTGGATGATAATGGTCTCATTTTGAGATATGTCAACTAACATGTATATAGCATCTCGTGTAGAGTTGAGAAAGTTTAGATCTAAGGCATGGTTCTGCAGTCTGTAGATGATTTGGTGGTGGAGCGTGGCCATGATGACAGTAGGTTCTTAATCTACTTCAACAATTTGGACCTAGACTTTTAACCATATAGGTAGTGTTAGATTATCAAGTTTGAAGTCGAAATATGGTGCAATTGTTATGATGACACTTCCATTATTAATAGTGGTCAAGAGGTTACCAATTAATTTGGTAGGATATGTATGTTGTATCCAGGAGAGAATTTTTAGCTGTTGCTGGAATTCATTTTTTGCCATGTAATGTCAAAACCATTCGGATAGCACCTATATAGAGATGAGTGTAACCTTGGTCTATCCATAATGAGATTAATTCAGAGGAGAACTCCAAAGTTATATATTGAGGCATGTGAGTAGAAATTAAGGAGCGAATACTCCTTATAAAGGATTTGGATATGTGATATACACTATAATGGCTCAGTAGAGGTAGTTAGGTGTCATGGATTTTTGTGTCTTTAGGTAAGTGGGTAATTTTTACAAGGTTTTTTATTTTATTTTATGGGAGAGAGTTTTCTTAAGATGAGAGGGAATATGTCCCAAAGAAAAAATATAAGAGAAATGAACTTAGTTAGAAGAGATTGGAACTTTACTCATGCTTATTTGGGCCTCTTTGTACTCATTTTTTATCAATAATAACCTTACCATTGTCATTTGAAAAGCGTTTGACTATGATAATACAATGATATCCTAACTGGAGGGTTATGGGGATAATAGGAGACCAACGATGATATTATAGAACAGATCTGTAAAAGAGCTTTAAAATATGCAAAGAAAACTAACAAGTAAGACCCCAGGTATGCTAGTTAAGACACAAACCCTTTCTCCTCAATGGGCGTAAACTCTCAAGGCCTACCTTGTTAAGGATATAAGTTAATCAAGCTTCCTCGTATAACTCATAACTTAAATAGGATCATAAGTGCTATACTTTTTGATGCACATGATCTTTATAAAAAGCAAGTGCAAAGCATACTTGTATCTCTATGTGACAGAAGTAAACTTATTGAAGACTTAAATTTTTAGGGGAGAGAGAGATTTAGAGAGAAGCTGTAGGGAAACACACAATTATTAATGATAATAATATATTAGATACAATGAAGCTTCGTTACAATAAAAGAAGTCCCTTGCTTATGTGATGTTGTTTTTATCCATGAGTTTGATATGACATTGATCTTTCCTAGACACTTTTATCTTTCATAACCTATTCTATATAAGAACAACATCACATCAACTATAGATAAAAATGATGTTACAACGTATAGTAATCGTATAAGAACAATGTCACATTACAAAGACACATAAACATAAAGACAAACAATATTAAATAAAGGGACCCATAATAGTATGTGGAATTGTAATCATCATCCCTGTCGCATAGGATTGCCACAATTGTAGACTGGACAGGGAAGTTCCTCTACTTGTACTACTAGTGTCATCATTGTTTGTTCTCTGTCTTTTATTAGGGCTCGCTTCTTTAGTGTGTAATTTTTGCAAATGTTTATTAAGCTCCTCTTCATTGATTATAGAAATATCATCATTAAGATCTTGAGCATCTTGGAAGGAGGAGATTGGGTTTTGAGATGGTCCCACAATATCTAGGCTGGAAGAAACTTCAGTTTGATATGGTCCAGCAAGGCTAAAGTCCAAATCTATTGAGTCATCTAGGATGTCAAAGTTTGATATTTTGGGTTCAATAGGAACAAATTCTCCTGCGTAGGGTCTAATAGATGTAGAGATAACTGGGGGTGTATGCTTAGGAAAATGGTTTTTGTTTTTAAGATAATCCTGAAGGTTTTTAAGGACATTTGCCTTGTACCTTGGCTACTGGAGTGAGGTATGCTAGAAGCAAACTTGATTATTAGAGTAGGTTGCTCTAGTATGGGTTGTGTTGTATGGTCAATGAAGAATAAAGAAGCATTAAGTAGATTTCTTTCTAATGGAGTCTCTTATAACCTATATAGTTCAATGACTTGTGAGAGTTTCATCCTTTATTGCACCAGTGGTTGATACCGTTCAAGGAAGGTCCACATGAGGGAACTTTCATTTTCTCTAACACACAAGTGTTGATAAACTTGTATAAAGGGCAGAAATTGCCCATAGGTACCATAATGCATTTTTTAAAAGTGAACCAATGACAAAGAACACATTAAGGTATGTTGCTCGAAAGTTGAACAAGGAGGGGTAATAAGGTAGTTTTGTTTGGCTGAGGAAGAGGTGCAGATAACAAAATAGGCTTAGTCGGGAAAGAAAGCCTATCTCATCATTAGTAGTAGGTGTACCTGTGATAGGAGGGAAGAACTTCTTTGTTCTTGCAATGGTAGGCAAGTCAACCATTGAGAGGAGGAAAGGGATATTTCTAGAGGGAGTGATAAGGCTACTATGCTTTTGAGGCCGAGAGAGGAAATTAGCTAAGATGTTCTAGTGGCCTTTGATGTGGTGGACTATGAATTTATAGTAGGAGAACCAATCTTTCTAACAAAACAATTGGCTTTCTGGTAGTAATTTTCTGTTTGGGTCTAATATCTTTGGAAATGACATATTGTCTATTTCTACTATAAAGAGATAAAGGTTGAGGTAGAAATTAAACTTTTTATATACCTCTTTTGACTTCTAGAATCTCCTTATAAATTGGACAATAATGCCTTTCCAATTGTTTAAATTGTCTACTAGCATATCCACAATAGAATCTTTTCCCATCAATTTATTCTATTAAGATTGCTTCTCAGAAATCTTCATTAGCATCAGTCTATAAGATTCGTTTTCCTTTTTCAAGAATCTTCAGAAAAGGTGTATGTCAATTGATCTTCTTTAATTGTTGAACTTCCTTTATTTGATCTGGACCCCATGGTGCTGACTTTTTCTTTAATAGTTTTGATAGTTGGCTAACATGCTCTGAAACATGAGGGATAAAATCCCTAATATAATTTATGATTCACAAAAACTATTGTATATGCTTAATAGTAAGATTAGTACTTAGGAATTTTAATAGTTCACCAGTTATATGTAGGTCAGGTTAGTAGTAGCCATCGTGAAATTTCATACCTAAAAAGTTAATATGGGTTGAACCAATTTGGCTTTTGCAAGTCGAGAGGATAATCTTATATCTCTTTGTGAGATCCAAAAATTATTGCAATAGGACTTGATGCTCTTCTTGGTTCTGAGAGTAAAGCAGAATGTCATCAATATAAATTAGAGTACTAGATAAGATACTATCATAGATTCTGGTCATGACTCTTTGAAACAATGTTAGGGTGACTTTTAGTCCAAATGACCTGGCTGTCCACTATTACTGGGCATTAGGAATGCGGAATGCTATCTTGTGTCATTCTTTTAGATCAAGATATTTCTTTTTTCCACATAAAATGCTTGGCATGCCCAATTTGATTTGGTTGGCTCATTCACTCCATGCTTTAAAAGGATAGCACATTCTTCTTATGTTTATAGCACATTCTTCTTGTGTCATCTTTAAGTCATCTGGATTCATTCCTGGATGAGTAAATTTTGTTCGATTAGTGTCACTCATTTTTCCTAAATGGTGATTGGACATAGAAATCTGAATTTTGCCATAAAGGATGTGGATTCTTGAATTGATCACAACTTTCTGAGTAATACTATAAAAATTGATCTATAATATCTTTATATCCAGAAGGAACATCTTGTAGTTCGAATATATTCCGATCTTCAGTGTACTTCTGAAAATCATGTTTATAACGAATCTGTTTTGGAAAAATCTATAACTTTTTTGGTTGGCAATAAACATCCATCCTAATAAGTATGTCAAGACTAGGAAAATTGCTTCCTAATATTTTTGTCCAAACATTACAACGTGGGAAGAAATTGATTCCAATCCTTCTCGTTGTGATAAGATCTATCTTGAAGGATTTTCCATTTACTGCAGTAAAGTATTCTTCATATGTTTGCCTTTCTTCTATAGGAAGGATATGAAGCTTCATTACGCTTCTACAGGAGCTCATGTTAGTCGATTTGTCAAAACTCCCAAAATAATTCCAATTCTCCAAACTTTTGTAGTAGTTGTGGAACCAAGTCGAATCCCTAGAGAGCTAAGCAGTAGCTTCTTAATTTCAAGTAATAAAAGTAAACAGGGGGTTTGATTAAATAACTGATTAACTGAGATTAATATGAAAACAAAATAAATCAACTGAATTTAAATATGAGAGAGTTAAGATTACCAAACTCTGATTCAAGGGAAAGATCTCATGTAATTGTAACATTATTTTTATGATTCAAGTTGTTAGTCCGAAACATATTAGGATAACCGTAATAAATCTTAAATTTTCAAAAATTAATTGGTCCAAACCCAACATCCAAACCAAAACTTATTATCTATTGCCTGGGTGTGATAGCATTTCATATCAAATAAATGATAGCAATAAGCTCCGTGAAAAAGACTAAACCTTATATTAAATAATCAAGATAACTACAACTATTTAATTTAGTTTTTTTATTTATCATAAGTTAAATATGGAAATTTATAAATAAAATATTTGCTACTTGTACCATTTCTTCATGACAATTACGAATCATTGAATTTTAGGGCAGATTTTTGCATAGTGGTTGGATTTTAAACAAATATAACATCGATTTGACTTTAGCATGAGAAGCACGCCTTCTGAAGAATCTATTCTCTTTTTCTTCTTTCTATTGAAAGGATGACTTCTCAATGATTTTCTTCTGAAGTGCTTTCCCTTCTTTATGTGAATGCACATTTATTCGTATATTTGCATTTTATCTTTAAGTATGACTTCTTACATGTTTGTTTGAGTTGAGCTCCCCTTTTTAGCATAACTTTGAAGAACGTATGTTGCTCACGTAATTTATCTAGCATCACCAAAGCTAATTGATAGATTTCTCTTGAGAGATCCAGACATATCTTTGTGAAAGGAATTGATTTTCTCCATAGTTCAAGTTACAACTCATCAGGAAGGGAAGTCATGAATGTGTATTGAAGATTGACATCATTGAAGCCATTAAGCATATAATCTTTTTCAAACACTCTTCTGAAATGTTTTTATAAATCCTTTCGGTTCATAAAACAACACTTGATTTCGAAGTATTCATGTCTTCTTTGTCGATCAATGAGCTGGAAATTACCAATGACATCTTTATGAATCATTCCTAACAAGGAACTATTTTTTTTCAATTGTTAGACTTGTATATGCCTATATTCACCAGGGTTTTGGAACCTTTCTCTTAAAGTTCCTATCATTCTGGAGACAAATTCAATTAAGATGTCCTCGAGGGACATATTTGGGCTTGACTTTGAAGATCTATCCAGGCACTGAATTCATTGAGACGATCTCTCCATTTTGTTGGTGGAACATCATCAAAAGTGAATCATGGACCTAAAGTAGGTTTGTAGATAGGAGTTATTTGTAGTTTTACTGGTTCAGTCATGGACTCAATGTCATCAATCTCAGGTTCAACTTCTGTGTGAGAAGATTGTGGAACAATTATCATCATTTGAGATATCCAAGTAACATCTGCAACTTTTTATGAGCTTTCTGAGTTTTCTGTGAAAGAATCAGAATCTTGACTATTAGTTTGACTGTCAAAGCTATCTAGTATTGGTTGAAGGATAGCTATAAATTCTTTCGTAGGCATGGGTTCTTTGGCTTTGTCCAAGGAAGGTCTTTCTTTTGGTGGAGAAGGTGATGATGTTTATAGAGGTTTAGAGCTTAAAGAAATATCTTTTATTGGCGAGTTGTCTAGACAGACTTTAATGTTTTTGAAAGAGTTTATCTGAACAACTGATAAACACATCTTGAAAATTTTTCCATATTCAATATCATCAGGATTGGATGGGTTGTTATATGTGGGTCTCGTGACTAAACATGTTGAAGGATATGAATCATATACAACTCTGGAATTCAAAAAATAATTTAATATTACAGCCCTAGATTTATATAAAAAATTCAAAATGAATTTCAAAAAATTAAGATATTTGACAATAATTAAAATATATTTTAAAAATGAATAACACTATGAAAAAATTTACCTTTTACCAAATAGGGTTTTATAAAATAATTTATTGAGATTCGTTTTTGAAAACCCACTATAAGATTATGAAATATAAGTTCCCAGTTATTCGTTAAATATTACTCTCTTTATTTACTTATAAGGTATTTTCGGATATAAATTTATTAATTCCAATTTATAGTTTGCGTCTTTTTTTACTAGCTATTCCATTTTTTTTGTTTTTTTGTTATTTCCACACGTTCGCTAGCAAGTCTTGAAATTGAGGGCAGGATTATGTGCACAAAATATCTTGAATCAATTATATAAGAATTGAGCCTAGGTCAACTATTGCCAAAATGACTAGAACTAATCATTTGGATAGTTGACCCTTACTACTTATAAATTCATTAACATTTTCATATTTAGTCAATATGAGACACTCTAATACTTCCCTCCAAGTACAACTGGGACTGCTAAGACTGGACATCCAGACGGAAAACCGTCGGCTCTAATATCATATAAGAATTGGGCTTAAGTCAACTATTGCCAAAATGACTAGAACTAGTCATTTGGATAATTGATCCTTCACGTTTAGTCAATATGAGATACTCTAACAAATTAAAATTTCATAACCAAAGAAGAATGGAATATGAACTCTTCCTATTTTAAATAAACTTCAATGTAATTGTTAGGTTGAAAATGATTTTTATTTAATTATATCACGTTAAACCTTTTTAGGTTGAATATGATTTTTATTTAATTGTAAGACCTTAGACTTTTTTAACTGGCATCATTTAAAACTTTGGAGTAAACTGAATGTGCGTCATCGCCTGGAATCAATTATTGTTAGGAAAATATAGGTGATTATTAATTTGATGAATCATTATAATGAGTATTATAAATTTAAAATATTTATTAATTATTTATTAATATATATTATTTATATCAAAGAAGAACTAAATATCAACTCTTCCTATTTTGAATAAATTTATGATGCAACTCCGCAAGTTCACAGATCTCAAGTAGTATAGTATAATATCGTTTCATAGGAAGTAATTATGTAAGTACTAGGCTTGGATCACTCAATTAATTGGACTAAGCAATTATGTAGGATCGGGGAAATAAATTAAAAAATTTAACTATAAAAATAACAAAATCAAATCTAAAGAAAATTTCAAATATCTTTAGGGGTTAATCCGAATGGAATGTGGTAGGCTTAAAGGATGGTTCCATTTTTAACGATTTCTATAAACTTCACCTGGATCAATTTATTAGATAAATTTTGGTTGATAGAAAGTTGAACCTATAATTTCTTAGATCCTCTTTTAGTGTCTCACAATTTTTTGTTGCTTTCCTTAGTGAGTAGGCGCCTGTTGGAGTGTGATGTTTGCTTAATGCCTGCGTTATTTCTTGGAGAGTCAACATGATCGGCCTCTTAGAGTTGTCCCACTGAAGCATGATATTCCCCTGCTGCGTTGTTGCTCTCTTTTCTTTGTAGCACGATGTTGAGGAGGTCAGATCGTCTGTCCAACCTTAGCCAATCTTATCTTGTCCAAGATAAAAATGATATCGTTTTATGTTTAAAAATTGGCCAAATGGTCAGGCTCTATCACTTGTCCTTTTTAAGCCG
>JANZLX010000006.1:31504467-31521635 GCA_025531955.1 Erythroxylum orinocense | reverse complement strand
ATTTTTTTATTAATAAACATGTTTTCTAATTATTTTCTATTTTATGAAAAAAAAATTCTAGAAAACTAGAGAATTTTCAGAAAGTAAACGCACCCTAAGTTTCTAGACAGGGAAATTATACTCCCGATATATCTTCTAGAAGAATAGACAAACAACCCACAAGCAGGTTTTGAAATTGGTAAATGCTAAGTTCAAGAGAGCTGGTAAAATTAACCAGTCAATCCGCAACTCTATTAACTTCTCACAATACATGCCTAGCTTTCACAATCCTCCCGGGGCATTAAGTTTTGAATACCCAGGATCAGACCTTTTCTTTTTCATTCTAACAAAAGAATTACTTTCATATCAAATAACTCGATTAATTGACATTTAATTTACCTTACCAAAAAAAGAAAAATTATAACATTAATTGATTTAAATGCGTAGCATAACAATCACCCCCCGCGAAGTGATCTTCTGAAGAAGCCTCGCTTCTGAACTCTGGGCATTGCATATGTATCTGCAAAAGCATAGAAGAAATTGCACATTTAGGTGTTTAACAGTAACAGGTGGATCATGTGATTTGTGTGAGATTGTTTAGGTAGGGAAGGGTGTTGTGTAGAAGCAGCACCTTTTAACCTGCCAGCATTATACAATGCTTCTTCTGCAATGGGTCTCCATTGTTCAGCACAAGAGTAGTTCAGTCCAAGACCAACACTCAGTCCTCTCAACAGAAGCACCGTCCTAAGAACTGAAAACAGTTCCTCTGGGAAAGCCTGCAACATCACAAATATCGTAAAACTGGCTGTTGTGTTTTTTCCAGGTTTCCACCGCTTCGATTTTGTAAGTTAATCGCTTTCGTAGATTCATCTAATTTTCTTTAGTACTCTGACTAGTCAAAGGGGCCATGTTACATCAGAGTTGAGTTTTATAACTTTATCTAACTTTAGAACTTGTTTATACAGTTGCTGAGAAACTAAATTATCTAAGGCCGGTCAATAAATTCAAAGTGATATTGAGGTACCAACAGGAAGTACATATCAGAGAGTTTCTCTTGCACTAACGGGCTGCTACTTACCTGAACCGCAATCTTTTTAATTGAAGAATCCTCTGAAAATGGTTGCAGCATCGTTACCCCAGCCGGTAGTTTGGTGTCAAACAACGTTTGTGCCAGCTTAAGCAATTCCTGCTCCCCATTCATACATTTGCTTAAGGTGTCTATGCCAAGCTCCCTGAAGAAAAATAAGTAACTAATGTCAACAAAATAAATAAAAAATAAGAAACCAACCAATTCGCAAGATATAAATAATCCAACCTGAAAAGAACCTACCAAGTACTACAATTGCACCATTTAATTTGGCATATAAGCGTGTTTTCATATTTACTATATTATTTTCAGTAATTTCATAGTCTCTTTCAGGATTCAGTAGATCCAATAACATTATAAAAAAAAAAAAACACATCCCGGGTGATCAAGTTGTTCAATCATATATTTGCTTTAAAGTACAATCCTGCCATTTAGATTTGGGTTAGTAGTTAATACAATACCCTTAGGGTATTGATTTTGTGAACATAAACCCCTGTCATGAATTCAATTGGGCGGCCCTTGGTGTAACACAAGAAACAGATCCGTTTTCATCTTAAGCACAAGGACCTTGACAACTAAATTCATCTTAAGAAGGTACCTTGTTGAAAACATCAATATTACAGAGGTCACCCATATAAAATTTAGTCCACTTGATGTCATCAGTGACACATGTAAAGAGGCACTATGTAGTCAATTGTGCTTATCAGTATTCCTTAAATCACATTGGCAGATGGGTTCAACTGTTAGTTGACTGTAGAAGAAGCAAATACCAGAATCATTACCTAAAACTCTCTGAAGCTCTTGCAGGGTCATTATCAGTCATAGCAATTACTAAATCAGCATACCCAAGCCTCAGTGAATCTGGGAGATCCTTTACTTGCCCATAGTCTAGCAATGCGACCTGAATTGAGGTTAAAGAAACAATTAACTTTTAAGAGTAATTTCCAAAAAAATTAATTTTAGAGTAACTTTTTAAATAAACACAAAAACTCATGCAATTATGTACAGGTTAATTTTATAGAGTGATGCTTGGAAGATAAACACAACACAACTTTTGTCCTCTTTTGAATGATGTTCTAAAGCTTATAAAAGAAGAATGGAAGTGAGAAAAATAAAACAAAGAGTCAGCAGCCAACTTGCCTTTGAATCTTTACAGATCAGGATATTTCCTGGATGAGGATCTGCGTGAAAAAAACCACTCTTCAAAATCATCTGTCCATATGCTTGTGACAAACTTGTAAGTATGTTCCTGCACTTGAAACAAACAAAATATGAAGTTTCTTTTGTTAGATGGATATAATTTAGGATATCAAGGAGAGAGGAGGGAAATATAGTAGAACCACCTAAAGACTACTATTGGAGTGCAGTTGAACAAATTTCGTTTCAATTGAAATGATATTAGGACTGAGAAGTTAAAATGTACGGTTAAGAAAGAAAGGACCATGCACAAAACAACTTCACAAGGATGATCCGAGGCCTTACCGCTTTGCTGCTGCTGCAATTTTACTGTCAGGATTTATTCCTCTTTTAACCATTTCATCACCAAGTTTCAGGATTGGGATCCCATTGATATATTCCATCACTAAGACCCTCCTACACAGAGATTAATAGTTGCCGCTATAAGGTTATGGCAGAACAAAAAGTGAGAAGCGAAGAAGTTAACAAGGCACCATGACCGCCCAACTCTTGGACAAAATGGAGCACATAGGTTCATAAGAAAAGAAGATAACTTTGTCAATCTAACTTGCAACATAAAGTAAGCATTTCCATTAACTGATATGGCAAACAGGTAAAGAAAAAGCTTCAGAACACATCAAATGTTCCCTTGCAAATAAAGTTTGTACCTAACTAGTGGACATTTAATGCAGATATACAAAGAGAGGCACAGCATTTGAAAATCTTATAATGAACATATCTTATCTATCCATGCACAAACTCTGAATATCTCTAGTTTAGAAATTCTTCAGAACCAATATTTGATGGTCGCTCAGAAAAGTCTGACTTTGTTTGGTTATCTGGAAAAAGCTTGAGATTAGTCTTTTTCTTTATTCCAGTGATCCATCTAGTTAACATAAAGCCCATTTTAGTGAACAACCTTTTTCAGACAGCCAAGTTCAGCCTCACCTAATCTCATAAAAGGAGAAAGTTAAAATATCAGGGTAATGTTACAAACAGCAAATTTATGGCGCTTGTGTAGGAAACATTATAAAAGAAAGTCGAAATTTTTCATTTATTTTATTATGATATGACTTGGAGGCAATTGATGTAGGAAACTAAGTAACGAGACCTTAGGGACATACATCTAGCACAAGTTGAATCAGCATTCACAACTCGAACAATTCTGTGGCTTCTGTTTGATAGCCAGAACCAGATGTCTAAATGTACAACTACTAGAAAGAATCAGTGGCATGATACCTGGTGACCATTTCTTTTAGGACTCTTGGCACCAAAACAGGGCTTTTTTTGTTATTTTTGTAAAGAAAATGTCGGATTCTCTCCATCGCGTTGGCCTCCCTCAAAAAATCAAACTCGTACCCAATCTTGAATAGCAAAAGTAACAAGGCATCAGTATTAATTTAAAAATGATAATAATTCCATTATTCATGGTAAATTCCAACAGACAAAATTAAGTAGAGAAAGTTTTTGTGGCTAAAGATGCAAGCAGTTAAGAGAAAGAATTGATAATTTTTAACTAAAGAAACCTATATAAGGAAGCCAAAGTTAAATGAAACACAATGGACCGGGCGGTTAAACTTTGGTTAATTGTTTCCCTTAGTTCATTTGCCTTGTTAGTTAAACAATCCAATTAGGTGGGCCTACTGATTTACTAATTTTGTTAAGACATGAGGTCCAGAAAGCCAGATCAACGACTACCTTCTACTTTTGTCAACTTTGGTTTTTCATGCAATTTAGTGGTAGAATAAGAAGGGGGGGAAAACAAAGCAGAAGGTTTTAAAAAATCATAAATGGCAGAAGTGCAAGCCATATAAATACTAAACTGCGTATAGCAGGCACCTGTTTCTCCATTTCTTTAGTCAGGGAGAACAAATCGAATTTGATATCAGTCTTTTGCATGTACAATGCCAGTGCTTGCAAGTTATGGATGTCTGTCATCATCAGATTCTCAACTCCAGGATGTTGCACCTATTACGAAATGCTTATCATTTACATTTTGCTATGAAGTGTTAAGAGACCCAATCCATTAAATTTACCTTGACAACAACATCACTCTTATCGCCTTTCAATTTTGCTCGATGGACCTAATTGGATAAAGAAAGTGTCAGCATACTCCTCCATTCATATTTCTTATTCAATCATGCAGCAAAGACAAAGAAAATATCCTCTCGGTATGACTAGTTCATAGAAGCACAAAGTTAATAACTGTATCACAAGATTTCTAAATGCAATTCCCCAAGGAAATGAAGTCAAACTTAGCGATCTTATCATTCAAGAAGCAACCCCCTGAAACTTGATACATTTCCTGCAGAAACATCATCAAATAGGCATCCACCTAAGTAGCTTAAACAATGAAGTACTTCTATTGATGCTAAAGAAAAACACCCAGATTGCTAAGTGAAAACTATCTCAGGGATTGTCACTACAGCAATCAAATCTTGCATGATGGAATATGAATTAAATCTTGCCCTCAAGATTACCTTCCCTTCTGATCACCCTCAGTAACTACCTTCATAATTAGAATTGCTTGCAAACACGCCACAAACTGAGGCATTGAAATTTTCACTTTTCTAGTCATATAGAAAGTTTAAGGAATGTCACTACCTGCGCAATTGAAGCAGAACCAAGTGGTTCGACCTCAAATGTGTCAAATATTTCCCAAATACGTCTCCCTAGCTCCTTCTCAATCGTGAGCTGAACAGCATCAAATGGTGTAGCCGGAGCTTTATCACACAGTTGAACAAGTTTTCTCACCCATGCAGCTGGGGCTAAGTCAGGCTTCCCAATTATCTGGGCAGCCTGATGGTCATCAACAATTAATATTTATCTTGGCACATATTATCAGAGAAAGAAAAATACTCATCAAACTGTACGAAGAATGACGAGAAAACGGAAGTAAGAACAAAACTAAAACATTTCAATTGTAGAAGTCCTGGGCAACTAATAGATCCCATAAATGAGAAAACTAACGACGCATCAATGCCAAAGTCAAATGGAACGAACAATACACAATTGAACAAATGATCGTGGAGATAGAAAGCAGAAGACTGATAACCAAATGACCGCTTGTGGAACGCGCAAAAGAAAGAAAAAGAAGAAATCTAGTTTAAGTTCAAAAGGAGTATTACCTTAAGGAAGAACCCACCAAGATCAGAACACATCGCATAAATCTTGTCAGCAGCCAACTCATGCTGCTTTTCCCACATTTCATCCTGCTTTTTCGCATCCTTCACGAAACTAACCCGAAGTTGAAACACCTAGCCAATAAGAATACCCAATTAACCGATTCCAGCAAACAACGAAACCAACCCGCCAAAAACACGCAGAGAGACATAGCTAGACAACAACCTTATAGCCAGTGTAGATATCAACTGTGCGAACCCAAAACTGAAAGGAACGTTGCCAGGGCCTAAATTGAGTGGACAGTTTATCTTGAATTTCTCTGAAGTCAAGAGTTAGCATATTGAACCAAAATCCAAGTTCTTTTTCAGCGAATCACTTTGTGGGTATTGCATGCCTTTGTAAGCTAGCAGAGCAGTAACACTGCATGGTGGGGAAGGAAATATGTGGAGTGAGAACTGAGAAGGATAAGGACAGAACACTGTAGATGAGTTGTGGCTGAGAAAACCGAGGATAACGCAAACGAATGCGTGAACTTGTGTCTGAAAATGAGAGGAGTGCAACTTGTTTAAGTGATGCTCGTTGCTTGCCTTCAAAGGCTTGTATAGTATCCCGAAAACAGAAACTGATGGAACCATGCTTGGCTTTACCGTTTTTCCATTTCATTCAATCTCCATCATATCAATCAGAGTTGTACGATGTAGAGTAGACGGTAAAAATTTGAGGCAGGGTAGGGTGACATCCTGGAATACCCTTGCACGTTTTTCGTTTTTTATATGGGACGAAGACTTTTAACTGTCCTTGAGAATTGGTTCAGTTTTCCTTTTCCTTTTTCTTTAATAAAGCAAAATCCTATTCTTGAATTGAAACGTTAAGACTTCAGAGACAGTTAGAGGTCAACTGTCACTTCAGCTCCCATAAATGCATTCGGATGATAAATCCACGTGACCCTTAAATGCAGTGTGAAAACCGACCCAAAGAGAAAAGATATTTCAGGTTTCACAGCCACACAACCACATTTTATGCATATAAACAAAATAAAACTCAACCATCCTAAATAAAGGCCGGACCTAAAGAACACACCAACATGGCCCATTAGCAAGGAAATGAGTCGCATATTTTAATAGGAAATTGGAGAACCAACAGATTCAAGAAAACAAGAGAAGAGGCCCAGTAAATGTGACGTTGAGAGAACAAGTTGTGTAGGTAGGAAGCAAGAGGCTTTTGAAAGGGGCCTATGAGGTCCATCCAAGGACTGTTCATGAGAGATCAATCGATAGGAACTGAAGTTTAATCAGCGCCTGAATAACAATGTTCCCATCATTAACTCTAAATAACGAATATTCTGGCAAGACCATGTTCTTGATACAGTCCAAAATAATCATCACATTACACAGTTGTAAAGAAAAATGATACACCGGAAATCTGTGCGCTTAAATTCTTAAAACATTTGGAGTAGAAATACAATGAGAACTTAACTAGTGTCATATCAATTGAAAGGAAGCAATTCATCCCAAAGTCCATGTGCTCCATATCTCCTTTAGAATTCCATACTTTTCCCCAATTCTGAATCACAATATTTTCCTACCTACTTCACAGATCAATCACACGTGACAGCTTCTGGATCCGGTTAAGTAAGAAATCACCTTGTTTGATAGTTGCTTGGTACAAAGCATTCTTGGCATCGGGCCGATTGGTTTCTAGAACACCTGCAACCTTATCAATCTTGCAATGGAGCTTCCCAGCTGCAATAAAACGTGAAAGTTCCCTAGAAGCAAAAAAAAAAAGTTTTCAGTTCAATGGGGAAGGAGAGTAAAAACAGAAACCAAATGAAATAAACCCCATCATGCAACTTACAGATCAATGAACTCCACTGTCACACCAAAAGCCTTGGCCATTGCTTCAATAGTGACACTCTTGTAGGATTCCAAAAATTGGGAATAGACAACAGTTCTGACCTCCCGCATATAATATCGGAAGTGGGGATGTAAATATCGATCCAGCTTAATTTGCTCGGTCAGGCCAGCTAAAAGGAAGGAGTAATTATTACATCCAACATAAGAATTACATGCAAGTATAACAGTCTATTACTAGAGTCAACGTATGTATGCATTAGAACTGCAATACAAAGGCTAGTTTTGCTTACCAAATGCCAAGAAAAATGATTTGTATTGACAATCATACAGAGAATTCAAAAAGTCCGAAAGATGTGGAATTTTTCCAATCACTGTCAAGATCTCAGGAGCATCCACTACCTGCCAATTGTTGTCAATTTCAACTCATTAAAAGTAAGTGACCCATTTAATTGAAAGAAAAGCGAATAAATAAATAATGAAAAAAGTCATGACATATACCTTTTGCTTCAGTGAAACTCTATCTAATGATATAATGCTGGTAAGAACAGTGTAAAATATGAAGATGTCATAAGGGAAAAGTTCATAGGTAGTGAAGGTTGATATGGAATCCAGAAATAAATTGGCTGCCTTCTTGAAATTTCTAGTCGACATGCAATACAAGCCCTCGTACACCTTCAAACGATTTTTTCTTTCCCAGTCACCTCCCTCCTCGAACAAGCTGCCATCAAGGCAAATTATTGAAAAACGAGAAAGAACAAGACACGTAGTTCCATGATTGTAAAAATGGAGAAAATGAATGTTAAATTGATGTCCTTGCTTACTTTTTTGCTTTGTCAATACTCTTGGAAATGAGATCAAAATCCATGTAGAAAAAACCAATTTGTAATGTATGGAAAACCAAATCCATCTTCTGCCCAACTGCGACTGTTTTACTTTCCGTAGTCTTGAGTTGTTCTAATGCCTTCTCCTGGGTTTCAAAGTGAATAAATGCTTAAGATGTGATAGGAAGAATATAGATAAAAGGAAGAGAAAGGGCGTGACAAAGTAGTAGTAAGCTATTCACCTTGTCACCAATCCTGATGTAGAACAATGACTTAGCCAAATGAGCCTCTCGAACCTCACTTTCACCCAAGTTTTCTTCGGCATCAGCAATCCTATAAGATGCCATACGGAAGGCCATAGTTAAAGTGAAAAACACCACAAATGTAACAGGCATCCAACCTTCTGGATCTAAATAACCTAAGTAATCTAGGAGACTAGCAGACGATCCATCAGACCAACCACTGAACGATAAACAAATTATTGCCTGAGCTAAATTAACAATACCATCCAGATATCTATAAGAAGCAAGCCATATCGTCTCAATTCCAATTCCAGTACTTCTTCATACTCAATTCTATCCAGATTAATAAAAATCTTATCCCATTACTGATTTCTATTTTTAATCAATGCTAATGTTACACTCATTTGGCTAACCTAAATTACAAGACCAATCAGATTTGCTCTAAAAGTTTTTGTTTTCAAGCCAAACAGAGAAACAAGTACATCAAAACTTCAAACGGAGAGAAAATAAAACTCACTTCTCATCGAGTTTTTTAATCTCCTCCTCGTTCTTCGCGCGCATCGCATCAAAAAATCCCTGATCCTTCTCCACTAAACCGTCGGCCACTAGGGTTTCGTAAAACGGCGCCATATCTACAAAATTTCACACCAATGAAAATCGAATTCGAGTAGTAATCGAGTTAGCGTTAAGCAATATTCGTAGGCCGGAAATTACCATCGGCTTTAACGGCGGCGAGGACCTCCTCCTTGAGGCGGACCTTCTCAATGTCTTGGACGTCGGGATGAGTAAGGAGGAAGCGCTTGTGAGCGAGTATTAGGTGTGGTTGTTGAGCTCCTTCTTGGCCTTCCATGGCTCTCGAGTCGACTCAATCGCAGCGCGGACGAGTTAGATGCGGGACGCGGAGTTCGGGTTTTCTTGTGGGAGGAGGAGTACTATGTACTGTGAATCAAACGCTCATGAGTCATGACTAATGAGACTTTATTTTTAAGCTTTAAGAAAAAGTATTACCTTATTGTTGTTATTAAAACTTTGGTAAAATTCAGATCCGTAATGGATTTACTCGTTAAAAATTATCTCTACTCTAATTTTACCAAGCATGATGATTGATGATGCACATATACATCAAGTGAGAATATATATATATATATAAGTGAGAATATATATATATATATGTGTGTGTGTGTGTGTATTTTACAGATTAGTCAATTTGAAAATTAAATTAATAAAATAACAATTTTAAAGATTTAATTAGCATTAAATTAAATAATTTTAAAATTTTAAAATAACATTAAAGAAAAAGGTTATAATAGTTTATTGAAAAACTTAAATTTTAATTTAAGGAAATTTTTATTTTAATCTTTCTGGTTATTATTTTTATTTTATTCTATTTTATTGTATTCTATTATATACCATTATTATTATTTGTATTTATTTATTTATGCATTTTTTAATTTTTCATTTTTAACCATTTTATTATATATATTTGTATTTATTTATTTATATGATCATTTTACTTAGAATTTTAATTACTACTATTTATTTATTCTTTATTATATTTTTTATACTTCATTTGGGTTATTTGAAAACAATCTCTCTATTAGTTAGGGATAAGATTGCGTATTACTAGACCTCCTTATACCCCCCATCTTAACAGTTTCTTCTTTCTACCCTACCATTCTAGTCTGGAGAACCAGACATAGTGTATTAGGCAACAATCCCATGTTCTTGAAGAAACTTAGCAAATAGATCAAGTGTTTGTCCATTCTCTGTGTATCTAACATGGTACTCGCCACCTTTATTTGATCTCGCAATCTTAATTTGTTTTCCATATTGATTTTCTACTTCAGTCTTAAAAACTTTAAAGGCATCCAAAGCTTTGTCCTTAAAACGAAGTAAATAGAGATACATATATCGTGAATAATCATCTGTAAAGATGATAAAGTATTTTGGACTATTTGCTTCCATGTTTGGACAATAAATATCCATATGAATGATTTCTAATAGATTGGTGCTCCTCTTTGCACCTCTTTTAGACTTATTAGTTTGCTTACCCTTAGTGCAATCGACACAAGTCTCATAATTAGAAAAATCCAAATGACTAAGTACTCCTTCATTTACCAATTTCTTAAGTCTCTTAATGGAGATGTATCATAATCTCCGATGCCATAACATAGAGAAATCCTCATTCACAATACTTTGTTTTATCTCGGCAGTAATATGCATAAAAGTATAAGCAGTGTCATTTTGTAATTTAAGAGAATAAAGACCATCAATCAAAACACCATGTCCAATAACTTCGGACTTATTGGGTAATTGGAAACCATAATCCTTAAAGTTAGAGGTAAAACTCAACGGTACAAGTCTTGAAATAGAAATTAAATTTCGAGAAAAACTTGGTACATAAAAGGTATTTTCCATATGTAAAATAAAACCACTGCTTAACGTCAAACTGCAAATGTTAATAGCTTCCACATGTGAACTCATCTTGCCTCCTGAATAGATGTAGTGTTCACTGCCCACTGGTTTCCTTAGGCTGTGCGTACCCTGCAAGGTAATTGAAACATGGATTGTTGAACCATAATCAATCCACCATATATTATGATTAATACTAACCATATTAGATTTATAACAATCAAATGAAAGATGAGTACCTTTTATTTAAAGCCAATTCTTAAATTTTTAAGCATTCTTTCTTCATGTGTCCCCTTTTTTTGCAGAAAAAACACTTTGATGCTTTCTTTATCTCAGGCTGAGGAGGAATCTTGTCTTTTCCCTTATTTTTGCCCCGATCCTCCTTTTTTTTCCCTTGCGTAGTCAAGTTCATTTTTTCACCCTCTTCCATAGCCAATCTCCCATTCTTCTTGAGCACACATGATCAATAGCTCATTAATTGACCATTTGTCTTTATGTCTGTTGTAAGAAATTTTAAAAGGGCCATATTGCTGGCAGAGTACTCATAATAAAATGAACCAAGAAAGATTATGACATTTTCACTTCTAAAACTTCTAGCTAAGCCGCTATGTCCCTCATGCGCATCATATGATCACGCACACCTTTTATCCCGGTGAGCCTTATAGATGATAATTGCATTATTAAGGCGTTGGCAAGAGTCTTATCAGATATAGAAAATTGCTCATCGATGGCTTTTAAAAGATCTTTCACCTTAGTATGTTGTTCAACGGAACCATGTATACCAGCAGATATCGTAGTCTTTATGAACATCACAGAGAGACAATTGGATCGCTCCCATTTGTCATAAAGAGTAACTGCATCTAGAGTGCTGATTTTAGTGATAGTAGGTAGTTCATCTTTCCTTATAGCATAATCTAAATCCATCCAGCCCAAATGAAGAAGCACTCTTTTCTTCCATACCTTATAATTATCACCCCTTAATTCGGGAATGTCATACTTAACTTTAGAGATATTCGCAGGTAAAATAACTACAAAATTATTAATCACACGTGCTCATTAAACAAAAATATGAGACCAAAATTGTTATGCTTTACCAATGTAAATTGTGCATGAATCTAGGAATCTTGTGACATAAAAATTGCTTGTAGGCTAAAATCCTACTCAAATAGATATATTTGATAAAACTATCAAATTATATTCCTTTTCTTAATTCATGTAGGTAAATCAAGAAATATAATGTGATGTTTTATCCTAATTAATCACATACATATAACAAAAATTCATGTAGGTAAATTTTATTATATATATGAGTAACTACAGCTAATGTTTGCAGTAATCCATAAACTTAAATATATAATTTTAATCAATTAAAGATGTTGTGGCTACTTCCTAATTAATTAAGTTATATAAATCACCTCACATTACTTTAATCGTAATTAAAACTAAATATTACATCAAATCATTAATAATGCAAATAAATCAAATAATCATGCACAAATTATTTAATCTACTTTTGCATGTATAATGTTCATAAATTTATACATACAATTTTCAATTAATTACATATATAATGTGTGCAAATATAATGTGCATGAAAATCACATTATTTAATCTTGAATGTCTAATTTAATACAAATATTAAACATACAATTTGAAATTTATAATTCTTAATACATTAGACATATAAATGAAAATAATTAATATTCACAAATTATTAATCCCAAAGAATGTTTTATAATTAAAATCACAAAAATTAGGTTATGTGCTTAATTAAGCCAACAAAGAACGAAAACATTAACTTAATTAATTAAGAATTAAAAATTAAAAAATAGAATAGTCGTCTTCAACCTCTAGCTGGGTTAGTGTGACTCAGCTCCAACCCGAACCAGAGGCATGGAAGAGACGTTGCAGGAGGGTGGGACGACAGTGACGAGTCCACGACAATCATGACACACCTAGGAGAAGAAACAAGACGCACATTGCACGGCTGGCGATGTCCAAAACTACCGTATAACCCGACATATCTTCCATCCTCCTGGCATGCATCATGCCTCCAATTAGTGCACCGCGCAACATGATGTGCCAAAACACAACCATGATGTCCTGTATGCACATCAACGTCTAGCTCTTTTGCACACATATCACACATGCATACGTAAACATCTACAAAAACAAAATAGAGCATATGTTTAACAAATAAAGAAACCAACGCAGATTCAAGGTAGAGGCATACATTAAGGCTCTAATACAAAATGTGAGATAATTTATTTACATGCATTTCATGTATCACATACAAATCCTCCTCATGTATATATCAACAACATGTATGTGTGTGTATAGATATATATATAGGCGGAAGCATAACCGAAACAAACCATACTTCCAACCATTGCATCCCAGAAAAATTATCTTTTGATTAAATCCTACTGTCGAATAAAGTGTTTCTAAATCTTTTAACCTCTCAAACTCTCAAGTTAACGATGTAAACTTTTCTTAAAAACGAAAGCAAAAAATTAGGGACTCAAAAATAACCCATAATTGTCCACATATTGCTCTTCCCATTATAGAGACAAGGGGCAACAATAGATCACACAGTGTTTTGGAAATGTTATGATGGTTGTGAATAATATGGATCATATATACACGAGTGTATTCTAACGACATGAGCAAATCAATTTGTCAATTCTACAGAAGAATCGCTTGTCAACGAAGAAAAAAGAAGTCACTTCGCCAGAAAAAAGGATAACTATTTAGGGCACATAACCGAGGCTTATGATGTAATGCATATCTGGAGAAGATTGAGGCCGTAACAAAGTCGTCAAAACCCAAGAATATAAAAAGAGTTCAAGGGACTTATCAATTTAGTGAGAATAATTTTAATAATCAAGTGTGATAAATGATATGTATCCTCTTTTATATAACTTCGTTAAAATTTTAGATTTTAGTTTAGTTTTTAACTGTTTAGTTAAGGGTAAAACTGTGTATTATTGGACCTTTTTAGTCTCCGTATCTCAGCGAAATTTCAACTAAGTGTTGTTGTGTTGTAGTTTAATTGTTAACTTTTTATTTATTATACTTTACTGTTTCCACGACCTTAAAGATTACACAAATTATTAAGGATGACAATGGGTCGGCTTATGAATCCAAATTTATGTGATTGCAACGAGTTGACTTATGGGTCAGGTTCAGGCTCAAACCAGCCTGAGAGTCAATTCTTCCAAACAAATTAGCATCATTTTATTTTAAAAAGTTAGACTTAAATAACTAAACCTAAAATTCAATTAAAAAAATTATATTACATTTTTATTTTAAAAAATATATATTTAAAAAATTCAGCGAGCCCCCTCATTGTCATACCTACAAATTGCGAGAGAGTTTCGTTCTGCTTCAACAAAACTATTTAATGATTTTTTTTTCGAAACCGTGTATTAAAAAGTAACGATGAAAATTATTAAAGCAATTTAAGAGGAAGTGAACGTCTGACTGTCATATTTGAAAGGAGATTGTTTAAACAATTTATATGACAAGTGTTTAATGATAATATTTGAATACCACATTTAAAAAGAGATTGTTGATTTTATTTATTATCGATAAATATTTTAGCCTGTAATTTGTAAGGGATAAAGTATTGGCTAAATAGATTTTTCTATTCTTAAGATTCGAACTCAAGATCTCTAATTAAGAGATGAGAGTGTTGAACCGAATATATTATTAATAATTCAAATGTAAAACTGTAAATTCAAGCCCATTTGTTTATATGAAATTGCACTTTAGCTTTTGTTTGAATTGAAGGAAAGCAAGAGAAAAGAAAAAAAGAGAATTGTACTTCTCTTGATTTTCATTGTTTGGACAAAAATAAATAAAGAGAAAGAGAGAGAATAAAAAAAAATAAGAGAAAAATTTAGACCAATTATATTTCTTATCAAATTGGTGAAAAAAAAAGAGAAATTTAAGACAAAATAACTCTAATATAAGTAAATTACTATTGTATTCTTATTAAATCTAACAAGTAAAGATAAACAAGTTCTATAATCAAGGGCATAAAGATCTTAAAAAATTATTTTATCTAATATAAGATAAATTAGGAAAACAAACGAGAGAAAGGAAATCACATTTCTCTTCCATTCTTTTCTCCACTTTTCCCTTCAATATTTCGTTTCTTTTCTCTGGGTCAAGAATTCAAACGAAGCCAACCCGACGGCGCACAACCCAATGTACAGTTGGGCTCTTGTCCCAATTTAACTCCTGCCACCTGCTTGCTTAGTGCGACCTCGTACGCGCGGCAAACTGTCGTTCCTATGTCCCGAATAAAATTTCCCCTATCATTCACTAACGAAGAACTGATAATTCGTTTATGTTGCCGTAAATCTTAGATAATGGCAAAAGGAAAGCGAAAAGGTGAAACTGTTTCTGTTGAAACCCGGTCTTATGTTTTAGGTAATGTGAGTTTTG
Source organism: Erythroxylum orinocense (assembly GCA_025531955.1). NCBI lineage: Eukaryota > Viridiplantae > Streptophyta > Magnoliopsida > Malpighiales > Erythroxylaceae > Erythroxylum > Erythroxylum orinocense. The sequence continues at coordinate 31,506,490 of JANZLX010000006.1, read as the reverse complement.
AGCCCGCTCTTCCTTCTTTTTTGCTTTGATTCTATTGGGAATTGATGATTAATGAATGAGCCTGCTTGATGTTTGTTTGATGAGAAAGTAAAGGGGAAATAAAGTGTGGGGTATTGATCAGTTTTTACTGTCGTTTCACTTTTTTCTTTTTTCTGTTGGGTTTGAATTCGAGCCTCTGTTACGGCTATTGCATCAATTGACAGTGGATGAGAACATAAAACGGATGGTTCTGAAACGGATTTGCTCAAGAGTATCACACACGGATGCATTTTTTTTATGTTTGATTTTAGATTACTGTTAGAAAAACTTGGTAGACTACATTTATCGTAATTTTGCCAGAGTGTTGTAATCGAATTGCGAAGCATCGTTCATGTTGGAAACATGTGGTGGCATCTTACTATACGCGTGGAGTGAAGATACCTAAACAACAAGCACAAGGGTTATACAGTTTTGAGTTAACTTCCCCTTGTTTCTTAGATACCTTTCCTCACCAGAAGCGCTCGAAAAGAAGAGTTAAGGCCAAGTATTCAATTCCTAAACTAGTTACACCAAAGGAAAAGCTAAACAGTGGAACTTTTAACTGCTATTTTGAGTAAGTTGCTGTTTTCAGCTTCTGGTTGGTACTTCTGCTACGGGCTGTTGCCTTTAGTTGTTGATGTTCCCTTGTGTTCTTATATTTTGTCTGATGTATGCAGAAATTTATGGAGGAACTTCTCTATCGACAAGAGGGCTTCTTTTACATACCTTGATAGCTTATTTTTTAGCACGTACATGCAAGCATCTTGCAGAGCGAGGGTCATGACCTTGATCACCAAGAAACAAATTTTATCAAAGAAGTATGTTCTTGTTCCCATTGTTTACTGGTGAGTTTCTTCTCAAGCTTTGCAATTCAATGTCTTCTTCATTTTCTGCAGGAGAATCTGAATGTTCAGTCTTTGTAAAAATTGTTAATCTTTTCAGGAGTCATTGGACTCTTTTGATTTTCTGCAACTTCGGCGAGAGTTCCCAATCAAATGCTAGAACGCCATGTATGTTATTGTTGGATTCTCTTGAAATTGCTAACCCCAGGCGCTTCGAACCTGATATAAGAAAGTATGAATTTGTGTTGGAAAATCTCTGAGATGCAATTTGTTGAGTATTTAACCATGCTTTCTTTTTCACCAGGTTTGTTTTGGACATTTATATATCAGAAGGGAGGGCTGCAAATAAAAAGATGATTTCGAAAATTCCATTCTTGGTGCCTAAGGTGAAGATACTGATGCAAAATTATGGGAACTTGATACATCCAAATTCCGGATTGTATTCAACTCCATTTACTCACAGCTTTTTGATGTCTTTGTAGGTGCCACAACAAAGAAATGACAAAGAATGCGGCATTTATGTCCTATACTATATTAATTTGTTTATGCAGGATGCTCCTGAAGACTTCAACATTGGGGGCTATCCATACTTTGTAAGTTCTGTTCTGGCTGCTGCTTCAAATCTGAGATTGTGATGTGGGTTTAGAATTTTCCCTTTGTGGCATTGCAGATGAAAGAAAACTGGTTTACTCCTGAATGCTTGGACCAATTCTTTGAGAAACTAAACTAGAACCATTAATAGAAGTGATTTTCGTTATACATTTGTCCTTTTGACTGGCTCACTAACCATTAAGAGAAGTGATTCCATTACATTTGGCCTTTTGGCAGGCTCACGAACAAGTTACTTACTTGGTTAACCCTTTCTCTTAAATGTATCATATTGCAGATTTTAGTTTTATAAAAGGTTTAGGTTCTGTAATTATGTTGGCTACTTTGGTCTATAATTCTTCCTTCTGCACACCAACAGTGATGTATCAATAAACACATTCAACTACCAAGATCCATTTTATTTAGAGCATCACAAGATAAAATAAACATACCTCCAACACTTGACGTTTGCATCATTTCCATGCTCCTCCAAAACCTATCAAGAAAAAAACAATACAAACCTTTGCAAGAGAGCTTATGGTAGAAGACCCTTTCTTGTTCTCACCCAATACACA
>JANZLX010000006.1:31487254-31504367 GCA_025531955.1 Erythroxylum orinocense | reverse complement strand
TAGAGCATCACAAGATAAAATAAACATACCCCCAACACTTGACGTTTGCACCATTTTCATGCTCCTCCAAAACCTATCAAGAGAAAAACAATACAAACCTTTGTAAGAGAGCTTATGGTAGAAGACCCTTTCTTGTTCTCACCCAATACACATACAATGTATCTCTTAAGAAAACAATTATACTCTTATGTCATGTATATGACATGTTTTACCTTAAGGGGTAGAAAATAGGCTAATTGTCTCATTATTAATGGGATGACATGGACTATAGTTTAACGAGCCAACATATAGTAATTAGGGTACTACTATGTGCCTCAAATGCAATTAGCATATTAACCATTCCATTATGATTATTAAATATACATTAGACAATTCAATTCGTGGTTAGGCATATAGAATTAAATTGTGATTATATTAGTCCACTAACAATGTATTATTTCTAACAGTAATTGCATTTCATTTTCCAATAATGGAGATTGATGCTTCAAGAACAGGGGTTCAAGAAGGCTGGGCGAGTTGAATCAACTTGGTATAAGAGTCAATCTAGTTAAGAGTTAACAAGACGGTCCAAACTTAAGTAAACGAGTAAAATTTGTTTAAAACAATATTTTAAAAATTAATAAAGCAAGAGTTTTAAGGTTTAAAAGTTTCAACTGGTATTATATCATTATAAACTAGTTAAAAATTAAATAAAATTAAAAATTTTGAAATATGATTGTAGATATTTATTAAAAAATTTGAAGTTTAATTAAAAGAAGATTGTTAAATAAAAATTAATTGATTTATAAAAATTTATTAATTTATAAAATGACCATTAATTAATAAATTAATCAATTTTTAACAACAAAAGTTATTAAAATAAATCAATCGAAAAGTCAAATAACTTAAGGTTTTTATAATTGAACCATCTGAACCCGTTAAATATTTTAATCATTGATTTAAACTAAAATTTAGATCTAATTTTAACTTAGAGAGTATTGCTCAACCCCAAAATATCATCATTTTATTAAGTTAATAAAATGTTTTTTTTTGTATTTTGTTGAATAGATAAAACAAACAAAATTGACAAAGATAATGTCTTTTTGTTGAATAAGTGAGAGAGGGCTTTTTTAATTTATTCAATCTTATTTATGTTAAGATTTTAAGAAATTCATAGATTAAAAAATATCTTAAGATTTGATTTGATTGATTTTCATTTATTAATTTAATTTAAAATTTTTTAACTTATTTTATTTTTACTCTTAATTAAAATTTATTTTTCAATTAAATGACAATCAATTGAATAGATTTGATAAGTTTAAGTCTGAAAAGGATGATTTAATTAAAAAAAATTATTTTATATATTTAATTTTAAAATAATTATTTTAAAAAACTTAGTGGGCTGGCAAGCCCATTGCCATCCTAATCATGTCAGATTCCCCCTTCTCGTTTTACTTAATCTATCAAACGACGACGTATGCTCAATTGCAAATTGGAGCGTACTGTGTTAGTGAAGCACTCTTCTTCTTCTTCTTTCTGGTGTCGCCGTCGTGCCTTCATGGCAGCAGCAATGGTATCGGAGTCCAAAAAGCAGCCGCGACCTGGTCGGGGAGGGTACCAAGCCCATGGCCTGACTGAAGAAGAAGCTCGGGTCCGGGCCATAGCTGAAATTGTAAACTCAATGGTGGAGCTCTCGCGAAGTAACCAAACCGTCGACCTCAACGCCCTCAAGTCCGCCGCTTGCCGGAAGTACGGCCTCGCGCGAGCGCCAAAGCTAGTGGAGATGATAGCAGCTCTTCCCGAATCCGACCGTGAGTCTCTCCTCCCTAAACTACGCGCCAAACCTGTTCGCACCGCTTCCGGAATCGCTGTCGTTGCCGTTATGTCGAAGCCGCACCGGTGTCCACATATTGCTACCACGGGGAATATCTGCGTTTATTGTCCCGGTGGCCCGGACTCGGACTTCGAGTACAGTACGCAGTCTTATACCGGCTATGAACCTACTAGCATGCGCGCGATTCGAGCTAGGTGGGGTTTAGTAGCAAACTAAATATCAAAGGACTTGTTATTATAATTCGGAAGTTTTATTATTAAATTCTTACTTATATTTACGTTTTTTCCTGTTCAGATATAATCCGTATGTTCAGGCTAGAAGCAGGATTGATCAGCTTAAGCGATTGGGTCACAGTGTTGACAAGGTTGTAGCTGCATTACATGCCAACTTAAGTATTCACTTACGGTTTAGAGTAATATGATTTATGAAAAGTGTCTTAATACACCCGTTTGTGTGGCTAAATTGTTTCAGGTTGAGTTCATATTGATGGGAGGTACTTTCATGTCATTGTCAGCAGATTACCGGGATTACTTTATAAGAAACCTTCATGATGCTTTATCAGGGCACACTTCTGCTAATGTTGAAGAGGCAGTTGCCTACTCTGAGCACAGTGCAGTGAAGTGTATTGGAATGACTATTGAAACGTGAGTGTTTATATGACTTGTTTGAAATGGAAAATCATATTTCTTTATTTCCATTGTGAAAATCTTTTAGACTTGTTCTTGGCTTTCCTACTTTTTGAAGAATGAAAGCAAAAGAAAATCTTGACAACTGCAGACTTTTCAGTATCATCCATTACATTTAAACCATTACTACTGTTGGAAACATCTTAGCTTTTTATTTGGTAGTAGTGAAACGGTAACTTGTTTTGTGCAAAAATTATCAGCAAAGGCATGATGCTAGGTTGGTGAGTTCTTATGTTGGTTTTATCTAGGGAGGAACTTGTGATTATGGTTTGGTATGTGCTAACTCTTTGCTTTACCTTGTGAGCTTGCCTTAGCGCTAACGATGCTGTTCATGCTTGGTGATTTTTCAGGAGGCCAGATTATTGTCTTGGTCCTCATTTGAGGCAAATGCTTTCTTATGGTTGTACACGATTGGAGATTGGGGTTCAAAGCACATATGAGGATGTTGCTCTTGACACTAATAGAGGACATACTGTAGCTGCTGTTGCTGATTGTTTTTGCTTGGCAAAGGATGCTGGTTTCAAGGTAACAGTGAAAGAGATTGTTTTTTAACCTTCTTTTCTGGTAGATTGATTTGGGTATGGATTGGGGTTCAAGAATGTATACATGCACCTAAATTTGATCTAACAGAGCTGTCATTAAAAATTGTCAACTTAATAACTCGTCTATTTTCCAACTTAGTAATAATCAATGAATACATAATACCGAAAAGGATAAGAAAAAGTATTAAGCAAAACTAGCGAGTCATAAATTAACTCTTTAAGAAATATGAAAAAAGAAAGTTTATGATAGTTTAAGTTAAAATTAGTTTTTATTCAAACCATGGTTTTGAAAAAGCATGTAAAAGATGCTTTTCCAAAATCATGGCTTTAAGGAGTGTGATGATTGACCATGACACCCTAAAAAATGTTCGTACATGCAAACTTACTTTTGAACACCCAAATGCAGTTGCAAAAGCATTGCCAAAAACAGGCATACAATATCAATTTTTTTTCACCTCCTTTGTTTCTGTTAACTTCATCTTAATACTTTGCTGCAGGTTGTTGCTCATATGATGCCTGATCTTCCTAATGTTGGGGTGGAGAGGGACTTGGAAAGTTTCAAGGAGTTCTTTGAAAGCCCGTTATTTAGAGCAGATGGACTGAAAATTTATCCTACTCTTGTAATTCGTGGAACAGGGCTTTATGAGCTATGGAAGACTGGCAGGTATTTGACTTTTGTCAGTTATTGCTCAATCTTCTGCATCCCTCAGCTCTTGTTAATTGCCGTAGACAGTAAATTAAAAGACCTTGCAACCAAGATTCTGATGATTAAGTAGTTTTTTCGACTTGAACATTCCTTTCATTTCAGAGGGGTACAAGGCAAGGCTATCTGTCGAAATGATAGCTGACACTTACAGACTTACTAGCTAATTTAGGTTACAGTTTGGATCTGGAAACTAGCTGGTTGGAGTGTCCACCAGCATTCATTAGTTTATTATTGCACAGTGACTCATATGATACCGGCTTTGAAAACTTTAACAAGACTTAGTATTCATTTATGAATTACGGTTTTGCCGAGAAGGATGACACCAAGATAGAAACCTGACAACATAGTCTTGCTTTCTTTCTTATCTCTCATAGCCTGTTGATGTCTGTCATGAGGCCAATGTGTTGTCACATGATACTTCACTTTAAATGCTTGAACTTCCATGCATGTGATTTGATGTGGAAGTATTTATTATGATGAGTCCCTTTGCAGGTATAGAAATTACCCACCTGAGCAACTTGTAGATATTGTAGCAAGGATCCTAGCCATGGTACCCCCTTGGACGCGTGTTTATAGAGTTCAGCGCGATATCCCTATGCCTTTGGTTACATCTGGGGTTGAGAAGGGAAATCTTAGGGAGTTAGCATTAGCTCGGATGGATGATTTAGGGTTGAAATGCCGAGATGTCCGTACTCGTGAGGCTGGAATTCAGGTAAGTGAGAAGTTATGTATTGTTTAATGATATGTTTCATATGCTTCTTGCACTGACAACAGGCCCTGATAATGCTTTTTCTGAAACTTAGGATATTCATCACAAAATTAAGCCAGAAGAAGTTGAGCTTGTTCGCCGGGATTATACAGCAAACGAAGGCTGGGAAACGTTTCTTTCCTATGAGGATGTGCAACAGGTATTCACTAGTGTCTCATTGTAAGACTGTAAGTGTATTTGCTCAAAGAGCTTAGGCCAATGTGTATAGAGACAGCGCATGCTGATTTTTTTTGCTTGTTACAACTGTTTTGTCTGTTATGGACTATGCTGGGTCCTAGGAAATTGGATAGTTCGGAACTCTATTTTCAAGTATTATGTTGACTAATTTTGTTGGATTCCCATCTCATGATCTGATTACTCTTAGCATCTAGTGTTTGAGCTTGTGCCATAAGACTATAATATGAAAGGTTTTAATACTCTAACTTTGCATAGGATATACTTGTCGGGCTATTACGCTTACGAAAATGTGGCCATAATGTGACTTGTCCTGAGCTAAAGGGCAAATGCTCTATTGTCCGGGAACTCCATGTTTACGGCACTGCTGTTCCTGTACACGGCCGCGAAGTGGACAAACATCAGCACCAGGTAATTTGGTAGTACCTTACAGACTTGAGAGATCGTCGATCTTTTGGTATTATCATTTACCATGTAAAAACTTATTGTAGTTGGTGAATTTTTTGCGTGAATCCTGTTATCTTATTTCCCTTGCAGGGTTATGGTACGTTGCTGATGGAAGAGGCAGAGCGAATTGCTCGCAGAGAGCATAGATCGACTAAAATAGCTGTCATTTCAGGTGTAGGAACTCGACATTATTATAGGAAGCTGGGCTACGAGCTTGAAGGGCCTTACATGGTTAAATCTCTCGTGTGACCATAGTCTTATGTTAATTTACAATATTTATATTTCAATCTTGTATTGACATAAAACATCATAGTAATATTACATGTAATTACAGTTTGCTTTAGGAGAAAATGAATAGAAAATTGAGTTTCTTACAATATCTTCTTATTAGTGACAAATTTTAGACAACTCTTTTGACTGCAAATGGACTTGAAAAGGAAAGCTATGAAATTCCGATGGTGAAGTTCCATATCTATAGGCAAAGGCATAGGCCAATTCCTGTGCCTTTCTTCCCACTACACTTTTTATATTCCCTCTGACCAAATGATGCTGAGATCAACCTTTGTCCCCGTCTTCTCGATGTTCCATCCCCTGCCGACTAGATTTCAGAAATTCTCGACTTGCGACGTTGTCGCACATGCTTCAGCGCAAATCACACCATCTGTTCGACAAAATGACTCACCCGCCAGAAATCACTGTCACCTACACCCCCCGACTTCAGCTTACGTTCACCTGCCTTTCTGTCGCAAGCGCTGCCACTACTGCGACTTCCCAATCGTTGCTCTCGGCTCTGCAACAACAACACACGACGACCCGCGAGTCCTAAACTACATAGAATTACTCCAGAGAGAGATAGTCTCAACGAAAGCAGATTTCCATGACCACCCACCGCTTCAAACAATCTTTTTTGGCGGTGGCACGCCTTCTTTAGTGCCTCCGAGGCTAGTCTCGTCGATCTTGGAGTCTTTGAGATTGAAGTTTGGGATTTGTAAAGATGCTGAAATAACGATGGAAATGGATCCTGGTACTTTTGATGCCAAAAAATTGGAGGAGCTGATGGAGTTGGGCGTGAATAGAGTGTCGTTGGGAGTTCAGGCGTTTCAAGAGGAGTTGCTTAAAGCTTGTGGTAGAGCACATGGGGTTAAGGAGGTTTATGAAGCAATCGACATTGTTGGGCTTTGTGGGGTTGAGAATTGGAGTGTGGATCTGATATCTTCCCTTCCTCATCAGAAACCACAAATGTGGGAGGAGAGCTTGAGACTTACCATTGAAGCGCGGCCTAAGCATGTGTCTGTTTACGATTTGCAGGTTGAACAAGGCACAAAATTTGGAAACTTGTAAGTGTAGCAATGAAATTTATGATGGAACGTAATAGTCTATTTTTTGGGTTTGTAATGGTTTTGAGACTAATTATGTGAAAGTTTGCAGGTTTACGCCAGGTGAGTTTCCTCTGCCATCAGAGACACAGTCTGCTGATTTTTATAGAATGGCGTCAAGAATGCTGTCTGATGCTGGTTTCAGGCACTATGAAATTAGTAGTTATTGCCAAGATGGTTTTGAATGCAAACACAATGCTACTTACTGGAGGAACAAACCTTTCTATGGTTTTGGCCTTGGTTCTGCTAGTTATGTTAATGGATTGAGGTTTTCGAGGCCTAGGAAGACGAAAGATTACATGGATTACGTGCAGAATTTGGAATATGGAACAGTGGAATGTTCTGAGGATACTCATGCTGATTCTAAGGACGTGGCCATGGATGTTGTGATGCTCTCACTAAGAACCGCAACAGGCCTAGACTTGAGGTCTTTTGGAGAAGCATTCGGTAGCTCACTTGTTTACTCTCTCTGCGAGTTCTACAAACCTTATATAGAGAGCGGGCATGTGATTTGCTTGGATGAAAATCGCCAAGCCATCAAGGTTGATGAATTCAACGCCAAGTTAAAGAGTGAAGATGAAGTCGCCAAAGGGTTGGCGTATATCCGCCTAAGTGATCCAGAGGGATTTCTCTTATCGAATGAATTGATATCCATTGCATTTGGAGCAATAGCTCCCTAGCCCAAAAGTGGATATTTTGCCTAATTGCTTATTAAGCTGTGACCTCACCTAGAAAGCAAGAAAATCTCGACACCTTTCAAGTACAGTGAAAGGCAAGTTACTCCGCCCGTTGGCAGCTACAAGAAGATAATCTATATATTTGTGTTCAAATAATGCAGTGAACGAAGGGTAGCAGACTTGTTCATGGCCAAATGCTGCAGGAGTAGATTGGGGCAAATGAGGAGACAGACGAAGATGTGTAGACAACTTGATATATGTGGATGAGTTATCAGAAGCAGCCGGAAGGATATGTGAAGATTTGCTGGTTTTGATTACATTATCAGAAGACCTCATATAATTGCAGCTTTTGCAAGAGAATTGGTTCGAAAGAAATTACCTGGTTAGGTCCTTATTTCTGTTAGCATTCACATACTGATTAGTAAATCAGGAAAAGGCTGCTGAGAGAATTTGCAAACCAAAAGGCCGGCAATGGAAGTTCGGGTAAGCTGGGGCTCTTGTTCACTTTAAAATAGTAGCTGTACCGTGCGCCTATTGGACTATATGAACATCCCAGATTTACAAGTGGTGAAATGTGTAAAAGATTTGCAGGGAAGAGCTTTTCAAGATTATATAAAATCTAAAGGATATCTTGTGCTCAGTAGATTGGAAAGTATTACCAAGGTTAAATATGATTTTGCATGTAAGCGTACTACTAACACTCCAAAAAAGTAACTGAGAAGCATAAACTCAGTTATGTGAAAATGGGAAACAGGAGAACCGGTTTCTGGCTAACAAGATCTGTTGACCATCACTTGCAAATTATGGTTATAGGGAAAGGACAAACAATTGAAGTCAGAACTAGTGCGTATAAGATCAATGTTAGACTTGATGACACATTAAGACAATTTATGGAGAGTTGAGCATCTGTTGTGTCTCCCTTGCAGGCACTTTCTGCCTTTTCTTCACCCGGGAAACTTTGCATGACTTGTACATTCAAGGACTTTGTCACAAGGAGAGCTCTGCTTCAAGTTCTCTTTGATGAATCGACGTATTCAGACACAGAACCTGCATATACAGAAAGAGGTGGTGGGAGTAGAGAATTTGATAGTATCGTCATCACTCGCATTTTGTCCTTCCTTTTTAACTTTTAGCTCCTTTAAACCTCATTGTGATTTTAAACTCAATATTCAGTCCTGAAAACAATAGATGCAAGGTTATATATCCGTAGTTTACTTCATCAAAGTTCCAGGTCATCGTGCAGCCCAGCAAAGGTTGGCAGACAATCAAAAATTATATTAAGCTTTTCCTGACATTCTAAAAGGACTAACATGCCTTGGACAAAAGTATTAAAATGAACAATCAGGTGACTAATATAGTTGATTCTGAGATTATTTCTCAGTGAGCATTACAGGCATATATCATCAAGGTCTTCGCTTCGAAATCTGAACTTTAACATCTATGAAGCTCCTTAATTTCATTTCCACCTCAATTCTTTGACGAATGTATTCAAGTATAGAAGGGATACCAGTTAACTATGAGGGTTTAGTCTTTCTTCCACCTCGTGATATTCTCCTCAGTTCTTGTGTTCCCTCCCTCATTTCTCTGAAAATGGAGAAAGCAATTCATAAAATAACTGAAAAATCTTGGCAAGTTAGCCTTCTGAAATTTTCAAGTGCTAAAGTGTTACCTTTGATAGAGATATACAATAAGATAGAAAATGGGGAGCAACATCATTGTCAGTATTGACATAGCCAAGTAGAAGACATTAGTATGCTTCTGCACAGATGACAAAGGAACAAGTTTAAGCTAAAAATCAATAGAGCCTTGGAGACCTAATATGATGAGATAAAGCAATCTACAGACTAAATGCATTGAGCATTTGGGCACTCGAAATGAACATAAGCTGTTTTCTAGTACCCGTCTGTACTTAAACTTGAATAGCTCTGAGAGATGCAAACATTGACTCTCTCTCTCTCTCTCTCTCTCTCTCTCTCTCTCATATATATATATATAGATACACACACATAGGAACAGATCCAGATGTTCGCATGGACACGCAGTCACACGCAAAGAGTGAAGCTCATCGCCGAATAATTGTGAAAACAGAACCACATGTAATTACTAGCAGAAAATTGAACTGCGCTCTAGGAGTAAAGCTTACCTTACCACCTTTTGGAAAAGGTTTAATTTTCCCTGAGCAAGTGTGAGCGTCACAGAATTGATGCAAGAAGAATTCTACATACCAGGACATCACCACATTAAAGACAAATTGTGCAACACCATCAGATATCTGTATTGGAGAAATGCAAAGAAGATATATTCATCAACTTATGAAGAAATACCATGCAGGCGCCTCGCTGCAGGGCCCTGATTAACAGGAAAACAACTATCTGCAAGACCCTGAGCACAAAACAACCAATATGTTAGAATCAGTCAACATCGCATGCAAGAAAAAATGACTATTGAGAGTAACCTCACAAAGGTGGCGATTCTTTGCAGCTGCGGCAGGATTGCATTTAGTTTTGGGCTTGGAATCCATCACAAAATCACAATGCATTGCTCCACATATATCAGCCAAGCACTTTCCATCACTCTGAAACAAACCAAAATCTCTATCAAGCAATGTTCATTTTTAACAACTTGCTTCTCCCCCATAACCAACAACCCACAAATCAAAACCTCATCAAGGAAGAGCAACGGACCAAAATAAGGGAATACTCATAATTGAACATACAACATTCAAGAGATTGAAGTGCCTATTGTCGAAATGTTTGTCCAAATAGGTCTCGGCCAGGAAGCTTTTCTTACAATATCCACACTGCCATTCGTTGAAGTCCAAATGAATCTTGTGCTGCTCTTGGTCCCTAAACAGGTCATTGCCCGGATACAGTCGACACTTGGTCGGAATCTCGTACCTTTCTCGTTCCACAAACGGCATCAAATACTACAAAACAACATCGAAGTTAACAAAATTCAGTCTTTCAATTTACTAAGTGATTAAATCTCGAAAATTGATAAAGCAAAAAGATATATAACAAACCTCGTCTAGAACTTTCCACGCAGCCCTGCTTCTTTCTCTAGAGCAATGTATTTCATGCGGTTGCTCTTCTTCTCGCTTCACAAAATCAAATTATAATTGGAATCAATCCGATTTTCAGGGAACACAATACCAAGAAGAAAAAGACTCGATCTGACAAACTTTACTGTGAAGTAGTCAACACCTGAGATAGCGATTTCCCCCATGAAAGTGCAATCAAGAGAAGAATTAGAGCAATCGATGTTCTTTTCCTCATCGGTGAAGCAAGATTCCCTCTAGACAACGACAAAACGATTTCCAGAGAAGTAATCGCTTACTCGGTTTGACTAATAGTAAATTTTTTTAAAAAAAAAGTTGGGTCTTTTTTGGGCTAATGTCTAGAAACGACACCGTAGGTTGAGAGACACAACTCGACTAGTTTAAAAGGTGTGTTCTTTGTATTCTCAGGGTACGAGAATTGGGTTTGTAAGAAACTGCGCAGCTCAGACAGTACCAAGCTTTTTGAAGCTCTAATAAGTTCAGATAAGAGGAAGAGAAAGAGTGACAAAAGCAATGGGGAAGAAGACGAAGAAGGCAGGAAAAGGTAAGGAAAAAACAGAGAGGAAGACTGCTAAAGCTGAGGAGAAGAGAGCAAGACGAGATTCCAAGAAACTCTCGCCCGAAGATGACATTGATGCCATTCTGGTTCACTTTTACTTACCCTGATTCTATTTCTTTGGCTTCATGTTTGGTCAATTCACTATATGTTTTTCTTGCATCAGAATGATTTTAACTTCTGTTCAAAATCGATCACCTTTTCATTGAAGTTAATTTTGAACAGCTTGCCTTAAAATCTTTATGCATTATAATGGAAGTTTGCATCTTTTTCTTCTTTTTGGTTTCTGTTGGTTTCGAGATTGTTGACTGCCTATTTATCCATAGTTGAGCATCCAAAAAGAGGAAGCTAAGAAGAAGGAAGTGCACGTCGAAGAAAACGTCCCCGCCCCATCTCCTCGGTCTAATTGTACGGTAATACTTATATGTATCAATAGGCAGCAACTTTAATTCTTATCTTGGTTTCTGTTATATTCTTTCATTGTAGCCGAGTAATCTGAGTGATACTGTACTGAATTGTGTAGCTAAGCATTAATCCATTGAAGGAGGCAGAATTAATAGTCTACGGAGGTGAATTCTACAATGGCAGCAAGGTTGCTTTTTTTTTCTTTGAATTTAAGTTGACTATTGAAGTAATCAAATGTTCACGTGTACAGTCATGAATCATGATCAGATTTTCAATGGTTATTGATGCAGACTTATGTGTATGGTGATCTTTACCGATATGATGTGGAAAAGCAACAATGGAAGACTGTATCCAGCCCTAACGGTCCACCTCCTCGAAGTGCTCACCAGGCTGTTACCTGGAAGAATTTTCTCTATATCTTTGGTAGATTGACAGAATATGGCTTAATTTACAAAAAAGCTGGCACTTGATTTGCTTGTCTCATGCATGCTTCTACCCTTTTTGTTAATAGGTGGCGAGTTCACTTCCCCTAATCAGGAGCGCTTCCATCACTACAAGGTTAAATTGCATATTGAATTTGTTCATTTTGTGGTGTTTGATTGACTTTGAATCATGCAAACTTTAATATTTACAATAATGAGTGGTATGATGTATCATTTCAGGACTTTTGGGTCTTAGACTTGAGAACAAATCAGTGGGAACAACTAAATTACAAAGGCTGTCCTAGTCCACGATCAGGTCATCGGATGGTTGGTTCATTGTACACTTCTTTTTTCTGAAGTGAGGATATCGTACAAGTTATTTAAATGGAGCTTTAACCTTAGGATTTTTCATCTAATTGCTTATGCTGTTATTCATCTTCCTTTGGTAAATCGCATATTGCTGCTGGTTTTTATTGGTGAAACATAACTTAATCAGTCCACTTCTCACATGTACTTCTTTCCACTTTTGGGGTTCTGTTTCAGGTTTTGTACAAACACAAAATTGTCCTTTTTGGTGGCTTCTATGATACTCTTAGAGAAGTGAGGTTGGTGATGCTTTTGTAGGAAGCTGTTGGAGGATTTTTAAGAGAGTCAGTTATCAGCATTAAAAGGATTTTTTTAATGAAAATTTTAAAGTTTAAATTTGGCTTGAGATATTAAATTATTAGGTGCAATTCCATATTATGGATTATTCACATACTGATAACTAATTGATATTAAAATACTTTTTTAACATATGTTCCTCTATAGGAATGGACATGTTGAGTTTGTATGAAGTACTATTTAATTTGATATGTAAAGTGATATTTGTCAATATGAAGTCATACCTTGATGCGTGAGCTTTCCTCACATCAAATTTCATGTTTGCAGGTATTACAATGATTTGCATGTCTTTGATCTAGACCAATTCAAGGTAAATACATTTAACTTCTAGTTGTCGTGTTCTTTACTTCTTGTTATTTCGCAAGATTCTATATGTCATCATGCTAAATGATGGGATGATGTTTCATAGTGGCAAGAAATCAAGCCAAATCTTGGAGCCATGTGGCCAAGTTCACGGAGTGGATTTCAATTTTTTGTTTACCAAGATGAGGTAAGTCATACTCTGAAAGGTAGTTGGAGATTTCTTTCTAATTTAAACTCAAGTTAGTAGTATTCTGCTCTGGATCTGGAGGTTTCTTGCTAATTTAAACTCAAGATACTCCTTTTCTCAGTAGCAATAGTCTTGCTCATGTTAAATATGTCTTACAGCATGTTGGGCATATAGCTACTTTTTGATTCACTTGATATTGGAGCTTGGTTCCATTTGTGTATTCCATAGGGTTCAGCATCTTGTTAGCCCTCTCTCTGAATGGAGCAGTGATCTCCATATCCTCTTTGGATTGTACTACATTCTTGAATTTAATTGCTATTTGATCACAGAAATGTAGAGCTCATAACGAGTGTGCCAAAATTTAAAGACCTAGGGACCATTGTGTGATATATGTTGGTCCAATTTGTTAGATAGAGACTTAATTGCTGCTGAACGGATTTTGTGCTCATACCTGATATGTAATTATTCACCCTGAATTGAGCATCCCTTGTGGCAGATATTTTTATATGGCGGCTACTCTAAGGAGGTTTCTTCTGATAAGAGCAGCTCCGAGAAAGGAATTGTTCACTCAGACATGTGGTCCCTTGACCCTAGGACATGGGAATGGAACAAGGTGTTTTAGTCTTTCTCCTTTGCCACTAAGTTATTAAGCTCTATTTCATTTTATGTTGTCATTTTGCCTAAATTTTCAATTTGCCCCACAGTTTGGGGATCTTTTGTGTTCTTCACTTTGAAATAAAGCTGTGAGCTCTTGAAACTGGAGCACTTGTTTCTTCCATTATAACATTCAACTTATTTAATGCCTTCCTTATTTAACCTGTTTTCCTTTGTTTTTTCTTTCTATTTTTCAGTTTGTTTAAATTAGCCAGTCATTATTTGCATACAGAGTTTTTAATATTGTCAGTTTGTGCAGGACCACCACACTCTTGCATATGTGAATTATTTTATTTTGTAAGATTGTTTAGATTTCCTCTTCCATCACTGTTCATCTGTTTGTTTAATATGCATTTCTTTGACAGGTAAAGAAAAGTGGGATGCCTCCTGGGCCACGAGCTGGGTTTTCCATGTGTGTTCATAAAAAGCGTGCTTTGTTATTTGGGGGTGTAGTGGATATGGAAGTGGAAGGGGATTCAATGATGAGTGTATTCTTGAATGAGCTTTATGGCTTCCAATTAGACAACCATCGTTGGTAATTCCTTGTTCATGCCTTCTTCCACTAGATTATACGTGAAGTTATTATTGATGCCATTAATCTGAGATAGTGTTTTAGAGAAGTAGGGAGTAATGTTTGCTTATTTTGCGAAGGAAATAGTGGTCATATCCTTGTCATTCTTGTCTTGGAAAGGAATGAGCTTTTATTGTGTAGTATGTTTCAGGATTATTCCTTCTTGTCAATTTCAATTTTCTTTCCACTTATGTGATCCAACAGTATGATAAGAACAGCTTAATGTTGCATTTTCCTACAATATATTTCTGAAGGGTCAGACTTCATATTTCTTCTTTTGGGTATAGGTACCCCTTGGAACTGCGGAAAGGAAAATCAACAAAAGAGAAGGTGTAGTGCAGATTAAGCCCTGCGAATGTCTTTTTGCTAGTTATCTATCCTACAGCTCTCTTGTTTACAAATCTACATAGTTTGTTGATGTTTTCTGCAAAAAGAATATATTCCGCTTTCTTAGTTCTGTATAGTCTTTGGGTACTGCATAAATTGCTTACTAATTGATGCTTTGCAGGTGAAAACGAGTTCTGAACAAAGGCCTAAAAGTTTAGATTATGAAAATGTAAATGCCACTGAAACAGAGGAGTCTGCTACAAATGGTAAAGATGGGAGCCTAGAGTGCCAAGAACAAGAGGTTGATACGGAAAAAGGTATTAATGACCTATCTCAGAATATGGCGAGCGTAATAGTTGATGATGGTGGTTTATCTGCTCCCAGTGATGAGGGAAAGGTAGAGGGATCTAAAGCTAAAGTGGTTCTTGAAGATTCTGGTCCCCCAGAGGTCTGTCTTCTTTACAATAAATTGGCTCATGCATTCTTCTTATTCCTCATCACTAGTTTATGATGTTTAAACTTGTAGATAGTGAGACCCTGTGGACGTATCAATTCCTGCATGGTTGTTGGCAGAGATACATTATACGTATATGGAGGAATGATGGAGATTAAAGATCGGGAGATTACACTTGACGATTTGTATTCTCTTAATCTCAGCAAACTTGATGAATGGAAATGCATAATATCGGTTTGTTACATTTTCCATTCCTAGTTATATATTCTCATAATTTCTTGGTGAGGTGTTCTTTCAGAGATTCCGAAGTCTTCTTTTAATTTTCACTAACAATATAATTGTCTACAACCAAATGTCTTCTGAAACACAATTTTAAAAAAGATGAGTGAATGAGCATGATCATCATTTCAATTCAGTTTGCTTTAACCTGTCTGAGCCTTGTTTTAAATAACGCAGGCATCTGAATCTGAATGGGTAGAAGCCTCAGAGGATGATGATGATGAGGATGATGAAGATGCCAGTGGTGATGATGGTAGCAGTGAGAGCAACAGTGATGAAACTGACGATGACGATGATGATGGTGGAGAGGTGATTCTCTTCTTCCTTTCCGTTAAAATCAAATGTGTAAATGATCTTGTCTTGTTATTGCATTTCCCTATTTATTTGATAAGAAATTTCTGATGTTCTTTTCTGTTAGATCTTCTATCAAATTTTGAACTATAGTCTCCTTTGTAACCTTGCTTGCTTAGTTGCACTCCCTATATTTTTCATGTCACTTAAATTTGGAAGATACGTCATGAAGATTCGACACTTAAATGACTCTCGAAACAAGTTTTAGTATCTCCGACATTTTAATTCTGCTTTAAGTCATACTTTAAGCAGAGGAATAACTATTCATTACCATCTTAATTGTTCTCTTGCCATCTAAATTGCTAGAGATCACTATGTTCTGTATATCTAGACAGGACAATCATAGATGTTTACAAAAGTAAACCCCTTGACGTCTTTCTTTCATCCATGTAGGCTAGGGATAATGCTTCTGGATCAGTTGATGATGCCTTTGCTATAATAAAGGGTGAGAAAAAAAATCTTAGAAGGAAAGAGAAACGGGCTAGGATAGAGCAGATCAGGGCCAATCTTGGGCTTTCAGATTCACAAAGAACACCAATGGTTCGTATCTAATTGATGTTTATTACAGGTTTGGTTTAGCAGAACTTGCTTCTTCAATATCTTAATTGGAAGTTAGCATGAGGTGACGTTTGATAATTTAATTTGGAAGCCTCTGCGCACAATTTTTAAGTTTTGCTTTCTGCAGCTGATATTTTAGCAATGCATTTTTCTTCCTGTAGCTAGTGCAGTGCTTTTCTGATGTATTTTTGGATGGCAAAAACTCTTTGATTTATGGATATGAAGTAAGGATAACTATAGGTCTCACCATTTAGGCACTTTGTCCTCAAGACACTCAGCTGATTTAATTGCTTCTCGCGCTTAATAGTGACTTTGCTGTTCCCTTTCTGTTGTTTTGTTTCTTAACCATTTTTCTCACCGAGTGCTGCTCATGGGTTTCTTTGAAAAGCCTGGAGAATCTTTGAAGGACTTTTACAGACGCACAAATATGTACTGGCAAATGGCTGCCCATGAACATACCCAACACACCGGAAAGGTATGTTCTTCTCCATATTATTTAGTTTGGCCTCTTTATAGTGGCTTTCTCACCTCAATCATGTTTCTTGATCCATCAGTTGTTGAAACTGAGTTACTTGGTTATTCTGAATTGAGTAAACTCAAGTTTTGCACATTAAAGGCTTACAGTAGAGGTTGAGATCTTATTCAAGAGAAAAGTAGACTCGACCACTCTAGTTGGTTGCAATTTCAGCCTTTTGCGCTTTTCGTATTCTATGATGGTCTTGTTTCTTTTGTTATGGTTACTAAAAAGATCTGTTGAGTTTGGCCTACAAACCATGTCACTCGAGTTTTTGATGCAACCCCTTCTTGTGTCGAACTGATTCTCAGTTGTACTTAAGACTTTGATAGAACTCTAGTCTTTGAATACTAGAGGTACTTGATTGAATTATAGCAATACTATAAACCATTACAATGGTGATATTTAGTATTTCCCTACCCAGAGCTGAATGCTCCTCAGAAGGCTTAACTATCCTCCTGTCACAAATTCTTCCCCTTTTTCCTCCCCTCTTCTCGCTCCTCCTCTCTCAGCCTAAAACCCCCAAGCTAGGATCCATTCAACTACTAACTAACTCTCCTCTGGCCCACTGTTCTTTCTCCTAGAGTATACTTTCCATATCAACGGTTTATTCCCTTTTCT
>JANZLX010000006.1:31435409-31470782 GCA_025531955.1 Erythroxylum orinocense | reverse complement strand
AAGTGATAGATTTAGAAATGTGTTTGATTGATATGGATTCCGGACAGGAGGTCCGATGATATATGATTGTGTTGACGGTTTGGAAATTTGTAAAAGTGAGATTTGTGTGAGTATCAATGGTATGAAAGAAAAAGAATAGGAAAAAAAATGTTGTATCAATTTTCGGACTAAACCTTCGATTCAATTTAGCTTGTGTTTCGATTCTTTCGCTTATGCTTCCGCTTTCCGTCCAATTGCTTTGCTTCCGCTATTGGATTTTGATTCGATTTGTATTTCGGAATTCGCTTTCGGTTCTTCGTTTCCGTTTCGTTTTTCGGTTGGGGTCCGGTTATCAGATCGGGTCCCAACATTCCAGGCATCTTTTTAATCAGTTGAGGTAATATTGGTTGAAGATTTTCAGCCTTTGGCCAAAACTTAGGACCACAAATGAATTCCATAACAAACTGGTGAGTCTTCAAATAAGAATCATGCTTATAACATTGATTCATATAAGCATCGATATCGTCCCTCTGATAAGATAACATTGATTCTCATGTTTACATGGAATCTTGGTTAAATCCCATAATCTACATTGACAAGTTTGTGCTTACAAGTCAACGATGTACTTGTCCGCTAAGATACTGACTTCAAATTTCAAATTTCAAATTTTCAATTGTCCTTAGCATACAATGTCTTGCATCCTATTGTCTTACCTCTATATTTCTTCCTCACTCTAGTACAAATGTCATCTGTTCACTTCATCATCTTATCCCTTTTTTATGTATTCGAGTTATTAAAGAAACTCAAATGTCTTCCAACGTACTGATCAAGCTTTTGATACGAGCTTCACAAATGAATTCATTAAGCGTCTCTGAAATATTGTTATGTACTATTTCACACTTTAGTCTCTGAAAGGCCTTCACAAATGTCTTCGAATTCCTACTTTTAAAATCCTCATAAGCCTTCACTGACAAACTTTTCAACTCCTCTATTACCTCATCGAAATCAACTTGCGTTGTCTAATTCACTTCTTTCCAAAATAAAGTCCTATACGTGTGCCCTTTATGAACACTATACCAGTTTGCATACGCATGACAAACACATTTTTTTTGTTCAACTTCCGTAAACAAGTTCTTTAATGCTTCCACTAATCTTTGTAAAAAAAATAGTTACATAAATTAATTAATTGTTGATCACATAAACAAATGAACATAAGATATATGGATATTTAAAGTTTACCTTTTGCTGATCGTTTACGAAAGTCCATAAATTTTCGCTTATGAGGAGATCTTTAACAAGAATATTAAAAAACGAATTCCATGATTGGTAGTTTTCTCCCTCAACTACAAGCTAACATATAGGAAACATCTTATTGTTTCCATCATGACCAACAATAGATAATAATGCACCACCAAGGAAAGTCTTTAGAAAACATCCATCTAACTCAATAATCTTCCTGCATCCACCAAGAAAACCATACTTAAAAGCTCTGAAACCCTCATAAAATCTTTTGAACATTGGTCTCCCAGCTTGTTCATCAAAATCACATTCAATAATAAACTTTCCATCTTTGTTAACTCACATTAACTCATGTCCATCAGACCATAACTTCGCATAATGACCTTCCGTTGATCCCCAAAGCATACTAATTGCTTCTCACTTAGGCCTATAACATTGAATTCATTTGCAATCCATTTTTGGCTAGCTTGCTTATTCCTCTGCACTTTACTATAGGTATGAGTGTTTTTAACTCTCTTCACAACAAATATTTTCTCATTTCCAATCTAGCTAATATACACCCGAAAAGGACAATGTGCATTACAAACTGCTTCCATTCGTACACCAGATCTTACCATTGAAACATTATACCCATTTATAAAGGCGTATTTTCTTATAGCTTCCCTCAACTGCTTCTCATCTTTGAACTTCATTCCAATTTCAAACTTAAAATCTGTAATTTCAAAATTTGGACTAAAACTAATGTATTTCTTCTTTGGTATCGATGCTTCATCATCACTAGGAACTGGTGATTGAATTTCATCATCACTATCATCATAATCACTATTTACACAATGCAAAATTCTTTCTGCTCTTCCAATATCATTTGAATGATCACCAACTTCATTGAAACTGTTTTCAATTCCACCGATACCATCAACAACATTATCGAATTCAAAACCACTTTACGAAATCTTCACATACCTCTTCTCATTTGCTCTAGCATTAACATATTCTTCATCATCAATTCCGAAGAAATCCTTATCAACTAAATCATCACCACAATCATTATCCTGCATAACAGTGAAGTCCTCGTCTTGCTCCAATTCAACTTGGAACAACCACTCATCTTGCTTCAATTCATCATAAGAATTTGACCCCTCGCCATCTGTTGCAGGATTCTTATAACCATGATCATAGTATATTTGAACATTCTGACAATTCAATTCTTCCATTTTTTCAGCATATCCAACATGTCCCTATCATGCTTTAAGCCTAATTCCATCAAGCTTCTAATGGGCTCATGTGGAAATTTGTAAAACATAGAGATTACTCTATATCTTTTATCTTCAGAAATCCCTTTTAAAACTAGCATGCTTAGTTCATCAATACCCACATTCTTTTTTCTTTTAATCTTACCCCCAATATATTTATTTTCCTGCCTTTCCAACACTCCATCATAATGAAATTCAAAATTGACCAACATCTGCAAAGGCAAACTGTGACTAGATACAAAACAATAAATATTACAAGAAGGAAAAAAAGAAGCAACAACTAACAGTGCACAGAAATAGGATAGTATGATTGCATCAGAATAATACACCAATATTTTCAAATGTAAGGAGCTTCATAAAAGGCTAGTACTACATCAGAATAATATAAACTAAAATGATGGAAATGTAACAAAAATATACTTTCACAAATTTCCTGAATTTTTTTCACAATACTTCACAACTTAGCTGCCTCACCTACTGAAACGATCGTAAGTTAGTCATTTTATGGATGTACTGCTTCAAAAAAGAATGTATCCATAACATACAAGGAAGAAACTACACTTAAAATTTGAAGCAAACAAAATGGAATGTATTTAATAATTGCCAAATAAAAATCATATTTTTCAGTAATTACCAAATGGATGCATTCAGTAATTACCAAATGGAATGCAAGTTGAACCAAATATTAAATATTAGAGCATAGAACAAGCCAAATAGAAATCATATTTCTCATTAAACACCAAGACGAAATGCAAGTCGACCATTATGCATTTAGTTACTATGATTTTTTTATTTAACTTGCATTTCATACTGAAAACCAAGTGTAGGAGTATTTAAGGTTTTCATTGTTCAATTTGCTATGTACACATATAAGTCAATCCGCCTTTTCAATAATAAACAAATTGTATCCTAACACAATCCAATTTGAAACCCTAGTATCGTAGTATAATACAAGTCAATTTTTTGGAAACACAAATCCAAATTGAAACCCTAGTATAACAAATTGGATTTGTGCTTTCGGAACCCTAACATAATCCAATTTGAAACCTTAATACAACAACACACCATTTCATACAAAAACCGAATCGAAGTGGAAAGATCAATAGAGGGAGAGAGGACCAATCATACCCTAGTCGGCGCCATAGGAAGTTTGGTGACGAAATCTTCAGTTTTTACCCGACGAAGAAATCACTCTCTTATGAAGCACCAACGCACGAAATCACAGAAAACGCTTGTTAGTCTAATGAAGCAAATAACTTTGCAATAGAAGAAGCACTAACACACGAATTCACTCTCTTATAAACTTGGGGTATTTGGGAGATTTTAGGTTACAGATTAGAGATTTCAAATTGATAGTTTTAAGCATTGATCGACATAGAAGAGAGGGAGAAGAAAGGAGATCTGATTTTAATTGAAACAATGTCGTTTTACTATCAAAGCTAAACGACGTCATTTCGTTAATTAGACAATCTTCTCCTAAACTAGCTAAGGTGTTCAATTAGTGAGGGGCATCAACATGTGGTTGTGTCATGTCAACACATATAACCAGGGTTTTCAAACCTGGACCGGACCCACCGGTCCGACCGATCCGGTTTAAGCTATAAAACCGGACTCCAATTGGACCAGTCTGAACCGGTCAATTGACCGGTCGGATCGGTCAAAACCGGACCGGTCCGATCACTGGTCCATCAATTTTTTATTTATTTTTATTATTTTTATTTTTTAATATTTTTAATATTATATATAATTAAATATAATTATTGCATAATTATGACGTCATACCGGTTTGACCGGTTGTTGAACTCCGGTTTGACCGGTGGTTGAACTGATTGAACCGGTCAAACCGGTAACCAGTAAGGCCTCCGGTTCGATGACCGGTCCGGTTTTGAGAACATTGCATATAACGGTAAGACTAAAGTCGAGTAAAAATTAAAAAATTGAAAGTTTAAGCATCTTATTATTATTTTTTAAAGTTTGGGCTATAATTGAAAGATTGAAGAAAGTTTGCGCTTTTTTTAGTAATTAACCCTATATAAATGCCAAATTAAAAAAAAATAAGGCAAAATATTTGGCAAAATAGTTACAGGAAGAGAACAAATTGGGATAAGGCAGAATAGTTTGACCGAGCCTTGGGCTAGTCTCGGGCCACAATTTCTAATAACTGACCTTAAACTAAGTTAGGGTTTGGTTGCATAGGCTTAGCTCAGTTGGCATGGCATGATGTCCAACCCTTATAAGTAAAACGACATCATTTTATATTTTTAATTTAAAAAACTTGGGCGAGCCATATCGAGTTGGGTCATTGCCTCGAGCTCAAATCTGGTCCGATCCATTGTCATCCTTATCTATGACACAATATTTCAACAACCATTAAGTGAAAAAGAATAATTATGATAGAACAAATTCAACTGAACTGATTTTTTTTTAAAGTGGTACAAAGCAACTTATATGCATATTGGTCAAAAACTGAAAAAAGAATTGGTGATTCAACCAACTGAAAAAAGAACAATGTGTATCTTGGTTAAAAATTGAAAACAAGTATATATAGCAGGTTGAAATAGTCCCAGGTTGTCTCTTATACGTTACACAACTACAAATCAGAATGAGTCAAGTTGAGCTATTAGAATCCTAAAAATTCAATTTGAATCCGAAAATAATTTAATAAATTTGAATATGAAATTAAGAGTTTTTATCAAATAAAATAATATATACATATTAAATTAGATTTAATTTTGACTTTTGAATAAAATATCTTTATGTTTAAAATTCCATCTAAATTTTTAAAAAAATTGAATTCGAATGTGCTCTTATTTCTTCTGATGGCATTAGAATCCAAGCCATTTTTGCTCCCTAATTGCAAATGTGAGGTTGACAACACTCTCGAAGAGGGTTATTGTCATTATAAATATTTTAAAAATAAGATTTAACATTAAATGATAAAACACAAATGTCTGATTTAAAATATAAAATTAGTTAAAGTTGAAATACAATTTGAGATCAAAAATATATAATTGATTTATTTTAGTTTACAAAAATTAGCCAACTAATTAATAAACCGACCAATTTTTAATAATAAAGAATATTAAAATAAATCGAATTACAAAGATGAAAACTAATGTATGTTTGTTTTTATTTATTTATTTGGCCTTTTGTTTTTGATTTCATATTTTGTAAAAAAAATTGTTTTTTTAATTTTTTGGTTTTATTTTTAATTTTAGTTTCCACTAGTTTTTAAAGTTTATAAAATCATAAAATTTGTTTTTGTTTTATATTTTTGTTTTTATAATCTGATTTACTATCGACTAAATATATATTATTTCATTATTTAATAAATTAGCTATTAATAAAAATTATGATACTAAAAATTATGAGTAATTTAATTTAAGATTATAATTAATTAATTAAAATTGAATAATTTATTTGTTTTTGTAATTAAATTAATAATTATTAATAAATATAATTAATTTTGAAATAACTTCAAATATTTAAATTTCAAATAAAATTTTAATTAATAATTAAAGTAAATATTACTTTATAAATTAAATCTAATTTATGATCATTTTATTTTAATAAATAAAATAATTTTAGTCGATAATTTATTAATAAATATTATATAACATTAAAAATAAATTTAATTAATTAAAGTAATTTATTTTTAAATTTTATATAATATGTAATTACTATCAGAAAGTATATCTGTATTGATATTAACAACCAAAATTTTGTTTTTATTTGAAAGAAACTAAAAATTAAAAACTAAAATGAAAACTGAAAATTAAAAACATAGAATGGAATCAAATAAACCCTAAAGTGAAAAATTGATCCATTTAATTTTTTAATGATTGACCATTTCAAGGTCTTCTTCTATTGGTGGTCGTTGCTCAACTTTGAACGTCGAGTCCCTACATTTCCGGGCGAATGTTGAAAAAGATCTTGTATTCAAAAGTGGTTAAAGTGTTGTATTAAACAAATAATACTGACGTACGGGTTGTGGCTCAGTTGACTGCGCTGGTTGAGCTTGTGAGAAGAGCTTTCGGGTTTAATTCCCACTAAATACATCCGCTGAGAGGAGCAAGGAGTCTTAATTGTAATTACGCCTCGAATCAGATTAGTCGAACCAATGAATTCAGATAACGGTAGTTTATCCAAAAAAAGAAAACAACTAATACTGAGATGACTTCAGACCAACCATACCCAAGCAATGGATATGTCTTTTGCTCTTGTTATATATCCACCGGCCACTGCCGTTGCCACTGCCACTAACACTAACACTTACGAATATTCAAAATAAAAAACCAACAAGTAACCAGTTCTCCTGTAGCCGCAGCGGCTGCCTTCATTCTTAGTAGTAAAAAATCCATTCAGAGCAAGCAAGGCCAGCTCTGGCCGTCACAAACCTAATCTACCAACTACTCAGAGCCTTCTAAAAGAAGGGTAAGAGTCAGTAGTGATTAAGAATGAGAAAGACTGCAAATTTCTCCTTGGAACTTAAAGAAAAAAGCTTTTTGACATTTTCTTAGCTACAGAGGAATGAAATCCTATCCTGAAAGCTGGCGAGTTGTAGATTTTGTGATTTTTGTAGCACTTATATCCAACTCGATGACAAGTACAGTGGGAATATGATACTTGAATTGAACGACTTCTGTATCATTTTTCATACGCCCTAATGATTAGATATACAAAGGAGAAGTAAGTTTGCCAACTGAACAGTAAACAGAGTCCAAGACACATTATTCTAAAGCTAGCAGTCTAGCACTAATACTTGCATAAGATTGTAATGTATAACCAACCGAAAATTAATTATAAAACAAAGAAAGAAGACATCCTTCATGTTTTTTGTGTTTGTGTAGGATCACATGGGGCAATTTACTTTTGGACGATTTGGTGGGTTCTTTAGAAAACATCAAAACGAACGACACATTCTAGAGAGTCTAGACTCCCAAGAACTTACGTTTTCTACCTTGCCTTTGTTCAACTAACAAGAAAGTTCAATGCTTTATGAGTATAGGAGTTAGATTGGACCAACTTCTATTTTCCTTATTCATTTGACCGTTTCCCTCCTATATATATATCTTTTCTGTTCTAAGGGACAAAACTGACTGCGATTATGGATTATTATGAACTTGCTTCTGGGTACTCTTACCAAGACTCTGTCAAGGTGCTTGAAGCTGATATCCAACACGCTAATGTGCTGTAAGCGTTCTTCTCTTGTTGTGCGTCTCATTTTATCTATGCCCTTATGCGATGGAGTAATTCTCTGAAATTATTGGCAATTTGTGATCGGATATGTTTTTCTTGATGGGTTTTACAGTTCTTCAGCTTTACTCTTTTTCTCTTCTCCTTTGTTTGACTTGGAAGGGGCTCTGTCTGTTACCTGTGGGTATAACTTGAATTTTACGTGCAGGGCAGCATCTATACCAAGAGCCAAGGGTGAGTTTTGTGTTCAGATGAAACTAGTTTACAAACCCTGGGCTCCTATTTTCTTCTTGTTACTCCGGTGGTCGGATTGCTCTTGCAGATGTCTGCTATCAAGATATTTAAAACTTTTTCATGTTGTTGTATATAAGGTTGGTCCACACTCCTTTGTCATTACTTATTTCCTTGTGCAATCCCTATGGACTGAATGGTTGAATTATATTTCTCTTTTCTTGTTCTCTTTTCTCTTGTTTCCTGTCGTTTTCTTTTCCTGCTCCGCTTTTTCAATAATTTCTAAATCCTTGATTGTATTGGACAATAAATTATATCAGATATATTCAGATGGGAGGCCAAAGATCTCTTCATGGGGTAGGAAAGCAACCGTTGGGGAGTTCTATGGTGCGTAGATTGTCTCTAATACCTCTGTTCTTGTTGCCCATGTATATATTTATTATACAAGCGTATATCAGTAACGAAATCTGCTTCCAAGATTTTGAGCTTCCAGTTCTCCTGAAGTTAAGTAGTTCCAAGTTAGAGTGCTCACGAGGATCTAGCTTTTATGGTTGTTGCATAGATATTATTCAATCTGTGGCTGATTCCAAATGGCAGGTGTTATATTCCCGTCACTGCAACAACTTGATGGTTACTTTACGGAACTGAAAGTGACTCATGAAGAAGGTCACTGCATGGAGATGGCTATAAAGAAGAGATTAGAGGATAGGCTGAAACTTCTGGATTCGGATCTGGAGAGGGAAGATGAATGTGGCATCTGCTTGGAGGCTTGCACAAAAATGGTCGTGCCAACCTGCTGCCATACAATGTGCGTCAATTGCTACCGTGACTGGTATGTGAAGTACCCTTTTCCTTCTCATTTCTATGTTCTTCAGAATTTAACATAGGACATGACAGAAGCATGAGATGATATCCAGGAACACAAGGAATGAGTCTTGTCCATTTTGCCGAGGTAGTCTTAGAAGAGTCAATTCTGGTGACTTATGGGTTCTAACATGCAGTACCGATGTTGTTGACACAAAAACTGTGTTGAAGGATGATATATTCCGCTTCTACCTCTATATAAATAGCCTCCCTAAAGACATCCCGGACGCTCTGTTCTTGATGTATTACGAGTACTTGATCTAGCTTGAGCAGGTGCAATCATGTATAGAGAAAGAAAATGCCAACCATTGTTTTTATGTAAGCCTGATGAGGTTTTCATAATTCATTGTATCTCCTTGGAAACTGTTGAGAATAATATAACCTCAGAATGGAGGCATAGTTGTTAAATGTTATGGCTTTTCTCAATCTTTTTATGGAAATTTATAAATTGCCTTTTATCCTCGTCAAGTGCAATTTAAAAGCCGTAGAAGTGAATGAATTATGTTCCGTGCACTTTTATGAATTATTTTCTGTGCACTTTTTCTTTTTGGTAAGTTTATTTCTCTGTAAATTCAAGTTGGAATATGGAGTATGACCAAGGAGGATATCCAGGATCTTGTTTTTCTATATTCAGACTTCAAGTCTTATGAGATTGTGAATTGCTGGTATAACTTATTGAGATGGATCAAAATAAAAGTTATTATATTTTTCATAATGGTAAGTTGAATACTAAATGTCATAATATGGTTTTTATTTGATCTTGAAAAACTTATGTGCCAGTAGTTAATAGTAAACCGACAGGATTAAATATTCTTTGAACCAAAACCTCAACCACGAAGACTGGAGATACTGTGTTCTAACTGAAAAGGCTACAAATTGTTCAATCTCCACGCAGTTTCTTAGCCAACAACTCTCTAAACGGAGGGTGACTGAATGTTCCATTGACAAACATGTCGGCAAGTACCTTATACATGGCCTCAGTGAGGTGAACACCGTCCCAGTTGATGTACTGAGAAGGGTTTTGGCAGACGCTTGTAGAAGGCGTACCACATGTAGCAAACACTTGGAAGTTGTAGGGAGGGCCTCCAGAACCACAGCATGCCTTCAGTGGCTCCTCGAAACCGTACCTTGCCGGAATTTCCACGACCGTGTGATATGCAGTCCAGTAATCGAGGTAAGTAATGACAGCTTCGGGAAATTGCCTCCTAAGGTTTTGCAATTTGGCTTGATAAATCATGTTATGGTTTTGGGTTTGGCTGTTCACACTCTTCGCACAGCCTATGTTGTCTCTGTCATCTTCGGAAGTCAGAACCAAGGCCAGTGGCAAGCATCCTGATGGTGGAAGACCTTGGACCACAACATATCTTGCTCCTTTATTTAATATTTCCTGCAATTTAGCGAAATTGAAGCGACATGAAATCAGATCGATAGATTATGCAAAATCATCACCAATGTTCTGTTAGGATGACTTGAATGGTTGAGAATAAGAATATCAGCTTCAAATCTTCAAAACAAGAGCAAAGTGGCATTCAATAGGACTAAACCTTATCATATATGCCGATATTAGTTTACACGCTTCCAATGTTTGTTTTTAGTGTATCGCAATGCTCTTACAGGATTTGAACTCTGGTAGATGATAAGGTTTTAACCTTAGCTGTGAGAATACAGGCTAGTTGTTTCAGAAGACTTGCAAGGAAAAACTAATCGAAGATGAAGTCAAGCTCATACCTCTAGAAATCCAGTGAGGCTGCTGATCACAAGCTTTTGAATGGTCTCGTTAGGAACAGTAGATCCTATAGTGTATGCATAGTCATTAACTCCCATTTCACCAACCCAGAACAATGCATCATCAAAAGCTGCTTTACACGCGGGGCTTGAAGACGCTGACCCTATACACCCCTGACGCTCCAGGAACTTGTTGAACCACAAAAGCTGAGTTTGGATAGATTCTGGAGTAATGTTCAAAGTGAGGTTGTTCTTTACAAAGAAAGAATGACTTATAGCAGTAGAACCAGCAACAGCAAAGTTGACACCATAACCTCCATTGCCCTTCATGTAACGGTATGGAGGTAAGAACGGCAAGGACAGTGATTCAGCCACAAAGTCGATCACAAGCCGACCGTCAGAGTATCGGTTGGTAGAGTGGTGGAAGAAAGTGATGCCATATGGAGAATTGGAGCCACTAGGACCTGATAGAGACTTTGTGTTGCCAGTATCAGTAAAGGAATCACCAAAAGCATAGATCTTCTTGAAGGGTATGGCTTCCGGGCTAGTTTTTGTAGAAATAGAGGTAGCAAGACTTGAATACAAGATCAAAAAGGTAGTGACTCTGATTTTGCTAGAGAAATGTGAGAAAGAGGTCGCCATTCTGTTAATTCTTGCCAGGGTTTCAGGCTTGGCAAATACAACTGCTTGTTCTAGTAATACGCAGCTTATATATATAGTTCCAATTTCCAAATCCTTGTCAGAAGATTTGCAGCAAAATTCAAAGGGTGATTCTGTTATATTCATGAAGAAGACCCTGAGACGGTTAAATAAACCTAAAAAAACAACCATGTTCATGGTTCTTACCTGCCCAACCTACAGCCATTAATGCTTTTTGATATTACAGAAAAGGAAAATGAGACTTGTGCCATATGTTCTTATCTTGATCAGTTTTGTATTCACTATGTAATCTAAAATGCTTTCGTGCAAGTGTAGAAGTAAATGAAACGGGGAAACTAATTTAATGCTAAGATGGAAATCGGAAGAATAAGGATATAAGAGGAGAACATCTCTTCCCATATCGTTCTTTTTTTTTTAATTAAGGTTGAAACTTGAAAGACGAGAGCCTGTCAATTCTGGAATGAGGTTACAAGTTTTTTATTAGCTTATTAATCTTTACATAAAGGGTGAGTATCCGGAAATATCAATAAAATTGCTACTTATGAGCACTAAGGTCCATGTTTAAGTTATAAAATAACTTCTTTATAAAAATACAAAAGAAAGATTGTTGAGATATGGAACCTGATAAAATATTCTGAACTTTACACCAGGCTCATGTTCGTTATGTCTTTTATATTCTATTCTCCCAGTGTATCCTTGTATTGAAAACATTCACAGTGAATAAAGAAACGCTAGTCGCCTATGTACGTAATCATATTTTAGTGAACTACGTAAATCTGTGTGTTCGTTGTCGCCTATGTACGTAATCATATTTTAGTGAACTACGTAAATCTGTGTGTTCGTTTATTTTCTGCACTGTTCTTTAGTTATTGTAATTAATCGGACATAACAAAGATTGCATATGTTAGACTTTTTTTTATTTATCAATCTTTACAATCAGTAATATAAAATAACTGCTTGTTACTGAACAGGACAAGTATCAGAAAATCGTTTGCTAGCAATAAAGAACTTGAAAACTGAAGTATTTTAATACAACAATGTTAAGAGGTAGTTTCACTGCGACGGTGGCAATTTAAGGTGAAGAGTACGATGAAGCCATGGGTGGTTGGATCTGTGCAGAATCCGTTGGGGCCTTAAATGGCTATTAATTACCCTCCCCGAGATTTTAAAACTTGGACCGGATATTAAATTGGAGGTTTTATTGGTTATCAATTTGACATCGAATCAGTATGATGTCATAATTACGCAATAATTATATTTAATTATATATAATATAAGTAATATTTAAAAATAAAATACCAAAATATAAAAATATAAAAAAATTATTGAATCAGCGGTCGAACCGGTTCAATCGGTCAATTGACCGGTTTTCACCGATTTTTATTGGTTCAATTAAGAGCCGATTTTTAGGGATGACTCGGACCGGATAGCCGATCGATCACCGGTCGAACCGGCCAGTCCGGTCCGGATTTCAAAACATGCACCCTCCACATCCGCAGTGAAATGCGGAGTTCTTTTTCTGTTTATTCTAATTCTTATTTTTTAAATTTATTCTATAGTATTAAATGTTTTAAAGAATTTTTCACTAAAAATCATTTATTTAACTAGGGTAGGCATTTATTGTAATACGTAATGATACATTAGTTACATATCCCGAATCGAACATGAAAGGCTAAAAAAATGAAGAAATGTGAAAAATATCTAATTTCGGTCTCTATAATTTCAAATAAGCTTTCCGAAACCGAAACGAGTGTGAATCTACTGCCGTCTTCACGGGAACTACTCTTCCAGACGCGGGTAAGGTCTTTCTACAGTTTTATCAAAACGTAAGCTCTCTTAACAGATCAGAGAATCCTTATGCTTACGATTGATATGAGCAACTGCAGGAGACTTTAACCTTTATATATAGCTTCCATATCGAACTTTCCCATCACAAGTCTAATATGAGTTCGGTCCACACTAATTGAGATTCATTTTTCACACGGATTTCGATCTATTGATTTAGATCATTTATTGGGTCACTTTATTATCTTTAGCTGGATCAAATTACGTAATTTAACCGATAAGTTATTCAAAAATCGAAAATTGCAATTAATTGTTGTCCAACTTTATGGTAAATGACAAAATTGTCCAACCTTCTCCTCTTTGAATAAACATTAATTGCAGTTTGACTCTAGTTTAAAAACTTGGTTAAGTCACGCTACTCAATTAGTCAACTAAGTTTAAAAATAGAACATTTTATCTAAAGATAACAAAAGTCTATCATTCCATCCTGATGATACCTTTATGATCTAAATTATATCATCTTCATTTTTAGGTCTCGAATTCTCCAACTTTATGCTAAACTGCATTAGAAAAATCATTTTTTCTCTCACCGAATGCTAAAAATCATTCGATAAAACTTGTTTCCTCTCATTAAATGCTAAACTGCATTAGAAAAAATTTTATGTTTTCCAACTAAATGCTAAACTGCATTAGAGAACACCTTTATGTTCTTTAACTGAATGCTAAATTGCATTATAAAACCTTTATGAGATTAAAAACTTATACTCGCTATGTCATGTCAAACTTTATGGATATTTATATAAAACTATTTGTGTCTTAATGACATAGGCTCAAGGTCAATCTGTATATATTCCCAATGACCTTTAAACGCTTAAGATTGACATAAATCTTAAGACTTTCATATGTATTATGACAATGTATGATAATACGTATTACTGAGGATAAACGATTATCATCTTTATCGATGAACCATCATACTATCATAATACATCAAAATGTACAAATGTACATGGAGCAAACATAATGATCACCTAACTAACATCCTAACTAACAATGTCTAAGGACGTCAAAACACCTATACTGTATACTTGTGTCATAAACACAAGTGGGCGAAGTACTTTAATTAAAGGATCGACTATTATTTCCTCAGTTCTTAAACGCTCCAAACCTTAATGTCATCTTTTTGTATCAACACCTTTATGGCCAAATAATTGACCTTTAAATGCTAAGAACCTATGATATTCTTTGTTGTTATTAAACAACATAGCAAGAAGATTACCACTATACAACCAAATGGGTCTAGCCACTGAATTAACCACAGACAACTCAGAAATCAAGTTTCTAAGCTAAACTATTTGTGAATTAGCCCCATAGCATGCACTCTACATGCATGATCGAGGAAGTCACTCGTGTCTACTTGAGACTCTTCCACGATATTGTACCATTTGCAAACTTAAAACATGTAACCTTAAGTTAACTTTCGATCATCCGGACACATAGCCAAATTTGAATATGAATTTCCTACGAGGTTTAGTCTGTTGACTGTGCTATATGTCAACATATAATCCTCAGTTCCTTTAAATATCTCAATACTCGCTAGATTGCATTCCAATGGTCTACTCCTAGATTAATCAGATATTGACCAAACAGTCAAACAGTAAATGCAATGCCCTACCTAGTACATAGTTGAGCATACATCAAACTATCAACTGTACTATAATACAAAATATTCCTTATAACCTCTCTCTTTACTTTATTCTTTGGATAATGTGCCAAAGATTATCTCTCACTATAAAAGATATGTGCTACGACAGGTTTATAGTTAACTGTAATAAACCTTTGTAATATATACTCAATGTATGCATTCTATGAGAGGTCTGATGAGTGTTGAGATTTGTCTGGATGAATATGAATACCTAGGACAAAAGATGCTACGCCAAGGTCCTTTATGTCAAAGTTCTAGACCAAACATTGTATAACCTTATACAACATGGTCAAGTAATTTGTCGTAAGCAATATATCATCCACATGTAATAATAGGAAGATAACTTTGCTTCCCCTGACCTCGTTATATATGCATCTTTAAACTTTAGTTTGCATGAAGCTGAAAGAGGTAATAGTCTCATCAAATGTAAGGTATCACTTTCAGGAGGTTTGAAATAAACCATATATTGATCTGAATAATGCACAAGCCATGTTAGTTCCATTTGGATCTTGAAATCCTTCAGGTTGTACTATAGACATCTTTATAAAGGTCTTTATTCAGGAAAGCAGTTTTGATACCTATCTGATGTAACTTTATATCATCATGAGCTACAATTGCCTTAATCACTTAAAATGTGTCCTATGAGGATGAAAGAGAAATGGTCACATTAAAGTTAACCTTTCTCTCTGAGTGAACCATTAGGCAACTGAGCCAGCTTATAAACCGCTGAACTCTATCTTGAAATCCATTAGGTCTAATCTTTATTTACAACAGATGGGTTTGCAGTTCCATTATAAATAAACTGGCTCCCAAACTTTATTATGCTTCATGGATTGCATCTCATCATTCTTTGCATCCCACCACACATCTGCATTGCGTCCAGAAACAACTTCTGTAAAACTAATTGGATTCGAAACATGTCTAATATCATAGTCCTGTTCACCTAATAGATTATGTAATCAGATGAGATAGTAGGTCGTCTCACTTTAGTGGATTTACTTAACTACATTAGATCTTGTACCCCCAGTAACCTCTGTGTGTGCATGTATGGATTCATGTTCCTGTACAAGCACAGTAGAAAGGCCTAAATTCACCGGGTCTAACTGTATGAGTAGCGGGAGCATAATAATTGTAGTATCTGCCCTACTATCATCCGAAGGGTCAAAAGGTTCGTCATCATCATAGACATCATATTCTAGAAACTTAGTTGTTTGTGATTCCACTATTTTGGTCTCATAATCTATACAATAAAATTTGGAGCTTTAAAATAGTTGAGATATCTTACTAAACAACAATAACTAGAACGAGCATGCAATCTTTCTTTATAAGGATTATACTACCTCAGTAGGGCAGCCTCATACACGAATGTGTGTGAAATTGAGTTTAGATAATTAGGTATAATAGCCTTGTTCTGCATCGACTTCTTTAAGTCTTTTAGGGTACAATTATGCCTTTTGGCAACATACCAGTTTGCTCAGAACTACTCGGTATAGTGAATTAAGTCACTATTCTAATTGATTCCAAATATCTAGAAAATGGACCTTTTAAAGTCTTGAAATACCATGTTTGCCATGATATTCTCCTCCATGGTCAAATCTAACTATCATGATGAAATTTTCCAATTAGTTCTTAACCTTTATTCTTTAAGTAAGAACACATAATTGTAATGAGAATAATCATCAACAAATGTCACAATACATTTAGAATTGCACAATGCAACTGTATAAGGTCTACCGATATCTTTATGTATTAGACTCAACAAGTCAAAAGCGTGAGTTGACCTCAATATCTTTATTAGTCAACTTACCCCTGCAACAGTTAGCATGTGTTCCTAGATCATCATAATCTAGAATTGAGAAATGCTTTCCTTAATCAATCTCTCAACCCTAGCTCTGGAAATGCGGCTTAAACTTGTATGTCACACCATGTATGACTTCTAATTCATCAGGGTTATTTTTTTCATGACTTGTTTAGCAAGATACGAAGAAGCATATATTTGACTCGGGATAAGACACATTCTATACAAACCATATGATAAGAAAGTTGTACCATTATGTTTTGCATTAAATGACAATTACACAATTTCCATTAAATGACAACTGTACAATAGAAGCGTTAAATACAAAACGTCAACCTTCTTTTTCCAAATTGATCAAAAGATCACATATAAAATGTGTCGTGTAAAATCCAAAATGAAATAACAAGGTTTAGTACAGACATTCCCCATAAATATTGCTTCTACTTCTTCATTGTTGTGAACCATCAGTTTCTCCTTCCCTTTATTTGACTTTATCCTAGATATGAGCCCCTGCATTGTGGAAGCACCTTGATCAAATGTTCCACTATATAGCCACCAAATACTTAATGTGACTATCACAAATTAGATTCATAAATTAATAAGCTAAGGAGTTACCTGATGGTCTCAATCTTTCCTTTTAGACTTGATACCTCTGGCTTCTTTATGTCATGCGGACCTTTACTAGCACTGGTTTGACCAACATCAGCATGTGGAGAAGATTTAAACTTTCTACCTGAGATCTTAGTGGGTTTCATCTTTGCCTTCCCTTAGTTGCTTCAAGGGCTGTGGGAGTAGCAAGCTTGAGTTTCTTCTCCTCAGCAACGTAATGGGCTATCAAAGTGTTGAAGTCCCATTCCTCATCCAACGAGTAATATGTCATCACCAGATTACTAAACTTTAGAGGGAGTGTATTCAGAGTCTGGTGAACTATGAAGACATCAGGAAGAGCAATGTTTACATCTTTATTCTACTATAAAGATGGATCATTCTTGATATGTACTCCATTACTCCCCCTCCTCTCGTGTACCTTATGAAGAATAATTCTTTCATCAAGGCACTTGTCTCAACATTAGGTGAGACTGTGTATCTCTAAGAGACATTTCCAAGAAATTCCTTCACTATGTCTGTGTCCAGAAGTCCACTAAGCAGATGGTCAGGTATGGATCTCTTAATGGTCATCAGATATAATCTGTTAGACCGATCTTAGGCTTTATAAGCTGCTTTATGAACTCTTGAGCTCATGGATGTAGGTGGAGATGGCCTATTCGTCCGTATGGTCATATCAACCTCAGGTATCTCCATAGCATTGTCCACTTTTTTGTATTGAAACTAGTCAAAGTTTCAATGGTGACACTGATTTTGTTGACTGAAAAGGTGACTATAAAATAAGAATATTTCAATCACCACAAATGTAGGATACCAACGATACTCAAAGCCATTGAATAGTATCTTTACTAAAAATCCGATCACACTTATTATGAAACACCTTTGGGTTGAATACATAATATATGCAATTAGACCTCCATATAAAAGTGATCAAAGTACGAACTATCAACTCTTATGACACTACTACCTTTGGGCGAATAACTCAATTGAGCAACAACTTTCCTCCATATAATGTCATTATGCACATCTCAAAATGTTATATAAGGTCAACACCTTTGGGCAAAATAACCAAACATAAAATAAGAGATATCCCCTAATATGCAAGCAGAAGAATTCAAAATACTGACTTGAAAGGCCATTTGGGTGACTACATCCTTATCAACACTCAAAAAGTCCACAAATATAAGGGATACATCTTTATGTTATCCTCACATTCTTTATGGGCATATGACATATGACAATGTAACATCAATAAATGCAAAAATTTAAATGCACAGTCTTATTATCACACACTCATGTTGAAGACACTCTCTGAAAACTTCATTTGACACTTTTGCAAAGGAAAAATCTCAGTAGAGCGACTATCGTGCATCATTGGACACTGAACCGATCACCTGAGACATGAGAATCTCATGTATCTCCCTTATGGTAAGTTCGTTTCACCAAAATTCACTCAAAAATGACTTCAGAATATCTCAATTCCTTTTTCAAGTAACTATCATGCGATCCCAAATAGTGAACATGAGATCCGAGACATGAAAACTTGAAGTATCTCCCTCATGTGATGTTCAAACATGAAATTAACTCGAAATCATATTCAAAATGCCTTAATTTTTTTTCCTGAAGTTAAACTTTAATTTATTACTAATGTAATAAATCCAAAAAAATGAAAATTTTCACTTTATAAATTTTTCGAACCTAGAAACTGACCCAAAATATCCCAGGGCACCCTTACTGAAAATTTGAAATCTTTGTGTGTGTTTTTTTTAAATTACTGTAGAAATTCAACTGCAAGTAGAGAGTGTGGCATGTGCGCTCCGCCCAGCAACAAACGCACGCTTATTTGATGATGCTTGCGTTGCACGCATCGTCATGTGGTGCAACACTATCCACCCATATGTCGACCCGTGTTTGACGTATGCAATTCGTGGC
The DNA here is from genome assembly GCA_025531955.1 of Erythroxylum orinocense. Lineage (NCBI taxonomy): Eukaryota > Viridiplantae > Streptophyta > Magnoliopsida > Malpighiales > Erythroxylaceae > Erythroxylum > Erythroxylum orinocense. The sequence goes on along the minus strand of JANZLX010000006.1, from coordinate 31,451,809 downwards.
GGTACTGTGCACCCGTCGGGCACATGTTGCACACGCGTCTGATGTCTCTGTCCTCCTTGTTAGAAAATGGCAATTTTCGGCGAGTTTTAAGTTGGTTTTTGCCGCTCCTGGGCTTATTTTCACCCTTTTTTCTCAAGGTTAAACACATATATACTACTTTCATGCAATAAAAACAAGGAAACAAAATGAGAAACAAAAGTTAAATCTCAGAAAATCTTATGGAGAAAAAAAGAAAAATCTTTATTTTTAACCACTTGATCACGCTACCGCTCAAATACTACGTGTAATACATAACGGTAGCTTAATTACGTATCCGGAATCAAACGTGAAAGGGCAAGAAACAAAAAAATGTGAAAAATACCTGATTTCGGTCTCCGTAACTTTAAATGAGCTTTCCAAAGTCAAAACGAGTGTGAATCCATCGCTACCTTTACGGGAACTGCTCTCTGAGACATGAGTAAGGTCTTTCTACAGTTTTTTCAAAACATAAGCTCTCTTAACAAGTCAGAGAATCCTTATGCTTACGATTGATATGAACAACTGCATGAGACTTTAACCTTTATCTATAGCTTGCGTATCAGGCTTCTCCATCATAAGCCTGATATGAGTCCAGTCCACACTAATTAGGATTTATTTTTCATACGGACTTCGAACCATTGATTTAGATCATTTATTAAGTTACTTTGTTATCTTTATTTATATCAAATTACGTAACTTAACCGATAAGTTATTCAAAAACCGCAAAATGTAATTAAATGTTGTCTAAACTTTATAAGAAAGGACAAAATTGTCCAACATTTATTTTTAATTATATGAGAATAGTTGACTAAAATCATGTTAAATTATGGTATAATTATATTAACCTAATTATATAAATATTGGTACATGTAAAATATTTAATCATATAACATTTTCTATTAAAATAATTTTAAATTTTTAATATAAAAGAATTATTTATTTTAATGAATGATTAAAAAATCAAATCAGTTCAACCGGTTTAACCTTAAAAACTTTGAACTGTCTAATTTATTAGTTCAGTTTTTAACTTTTCAGGTTGATTTACTTTAATAACTTTTATTGTTAAGAACTGATAAATTTTTGTAAATTAATAAATTCTTATAAACTAAAATAAAATAATTAATTTTCATTTAACAATCTCTTTTTTAATTAAAATTTAATTTTTTGATATATAAAGACAATCTCTTTTAATTATATTTCAAATTATTTAATTTTATTTAATATTTAGCTGATATTATGAGAATTTAATAACAGTTAAACTTTTTGTTCAATTTGTAAAACAATGATCTTAATGTTATTAAGTGTTTTCTACATAATTTAAAATAAATAAAATTGTATGAGATTTTTATACCTTTTATCGATATAATTATGTGAATGACCAAGCTAATGATAAAAAACTTGACAATATTTTTTTTAGTTACAAAGGAAAAATGCTAAACACGATTAATCTAACTCCCGAATAGCTCTGCAGTGCACAGCTCCTTGCTTGTCCCTTTGGATGAGTTCCAGGACTGGCAGTGGAGGTTCCTGAAGAATATGAATTCCTGGGCTGGTCTTGACTGCAATGGCGGCCACATTATCTGCACACTGATTTTCTTCCCGATGCACGTACTGGATTTGCACCTCCCAATCTCATTGGAGTAAGCTATGGGTACCTGCCAACAAAAAATTATTTCTATCAATCTCGGTAATGGGAGAGAAAAGCAAGTTAATAACTTCTAAGGCGTCCACTTCTAATATGACCCTACGATACCTAAGTAACCAAGCCAACGTGAGACCCGAGTGGACTCCCTAGAGTTCGACTATTAATGCCGAGCTGCTACCAATGTGCTGAAAAAACCCTTCGCACCACTAGCCGTGACAGTCACGAATTAAGCCACCAGCAGCAGCGATGCACGATTCCTGTTTAAAAACTCCATCCGTGTTGAGTTTGACACAGTCCTCCTGCGGTTTTGTCCATCCCACTCAACTGCCCACCAAGAGGCTCTGGTTCGAAAGCACACAACTTTCCACTACTCTCGCTTTTACTATCCACGCCACGTACTCCATAACTACCTTCGTTCCCTCTTCCGGCCAAACAAGCTCATCTTCAAAAAGACTTTTGTTTCACCACGTCCGAAGCATCCAACATATGACTCCAAATATAGTAGACCATTCCCCTTGCATCACCTGTGAGTGCTTCATTAGGTTGGACTTCACCCATACCTCCTCGTCCTGATGGAAAAAATCCATATCGACTACCACCAAGGGAAATTTCTTCCAAAAAGCTAGTACTCTCGGACAGTCCTGAATGACATGTAAGGTGGACTCTTCCTGTCCACATATGTGGCAGCTACTATCTGTCGCAATATGTCTCGCCACTCGTTGTTGGTTCGTCAGGAGTTTTTCTTGGTCATGAACCAAAGGAAAGCTCTGACCTGCTAGGTTTCTACCCATTTCCAAATTAAGGCCTAGTGACTATTATAACTATCCGAGTTGCGCCCTTTGATTGATTGGAAGGTACTGTTTCCACTTCCAGGTTCCATTCTCGTTTTGCAAGTCCGCTACTTTAGCATACAGGTCACCCTCTGGTATTAGAGAGATCGCCACATAAAGGAGCAGTTCCCAATCTTTCACGTAATTATCCAGCTAGAAGCAGATGTGTCTACCATTTCCTAGTTTCCATTTTATAACTTGATGGATATACTGCCAAATGGCCGCAATTCTCTGCCAGAAGCTCGAAGCCCCTACCCTTTCTATCGTGGTAGGGATGTAGTACGAGTCTATACGATATTTAGTCCGTAAGATCCTGACCCATAAGGCCGTAGGTTGTGTAATCAGAGTCCAGTCTATTTGGGTTAATAAGGCATCATTGGAAGACCTAATGCGCTTAATGTCTAGACCTCCGACCTGTTTGGGCTGAACAAGGAGCAATTTCCTCTGCTCTCCCGTGAAACCCCAGATAAAATTGCGCATAATTTGTTCCAAATCATTACAAAGTCGTCTTGACGGACGCACTGTTTGCATTGTGAAGGCAAGGAGGGTCAAGATTACAGATTGAGTTAAGGTGACACGGCCTGCTAGTGACAGCTGTCTTGCACACCACCTTGTTAGTTTCCTTTGAGCGTTATCCGGGATGTGCTGATAAGTGTTACGCTTGGTACGCTCACGAAGCAAGAGAACTCGTAGATATTTGCCTAGATTGTTCGTATTCTTGATGTGAAGAGTTTGACTGATTAGGTGCACAGTGTCCGGCTTAACGTTCCTGAAGAAGAAAAGCTTTATTTTGTCTGTGTTAACTTTATGCCCTGAAGGCATAAAGAAGTCCTCCAAAGCCGTAGCAATTGCATCCTTGAATCTGCGGTGACGAATAATTAAAATCACACTACAGTGAATTTATAAAGTTCTTCGTGTGTTTTGAATAGGGCGACAACCTCTGTGACATTGTCAATAACTTAGATGGTAATTCACGCAAAAGATGTACGAGAAAGTAAAAATAAAGAGAGTAAATTATTTTTTTTGTTGAATATATTTGTATATTCAAAGAAGACATACGCGTTTGATTAGGAATATTTATTTAGTTATAATTAAAATTATGATAGGGTATTGTAATAATTAGTTAAGGAGGAACTATACTATACTTTTAATTTTTTATTTTGAATTCACAAATGAAATTGTATGTAATATGAGCATTTATGTGTAACTTTTGCACTTGTAGTTCATCATTTGCAAGCATCATCTGTTGTTTGAATTTATTTGAACGGAGAGAACAATACAATTTTCATATAGATGTTTTGGAATCTGACTTGGTACTATTAAAGGATCAGCCTTCTACTCTTACGAATACGAACAGTGATGGAAAAAATTCGTAACATAAGATATAGGAACATTCTAATGCATTGAGCTTTGAGTTTATGCCGATGATAATTCCAAACACTAATATGTAAAACAATGCTTGAAGTTTGTGGAAGAACATTTTTATTCTGTTAACAAGACACTTGTTGGTATCCTTCTCATAAAATTAAGGACCATAAAGTATACTGGGTCACGAAGTATGCAAGATCATACTATTGAGATGACTAACATTGCATTTCATGTGAATTACAAGTAAGAATTTGCAATTCACATGAAAGGAATTAGGTTACTAAATAAATCTAAATAATTTAGGTTTTACAGGTTACACAAATAAATCTAAATATATGTATGTTCAATCTAGTGAACAACAAGATAATCATGATGAAACATCCCTTTCAACCCCTTCATCTCCTTAGGTACTTGCTCAAGATCAAATGTATATTTCTGAGATAAGTACCCCTGAAAGTGTTTGTTTTTCTTTATTACTTGCTTCATCTTACCTTTTTGCCTCCAGAACAAATCATGGAAAACCATTTGACAAGTACTCTAAATTGATATGTGAGATATGCAATTACAAAGTATGTCTCTAGGTTGTCACCACAACATCAAACTTTTGTGAATATGTGAAACATAAAACTAGATACAATGGTCGACGAAGTTCAAAAAATTTCAAAGTGGGCAAAATCAATGCAAACTAGAAGTGATGCATTAGAAAAAATGGCACGTAGAATATTGTATTACTCCAGGTAAAAAATAATTGATGGGTTGTATATGAACATTCACCCAAAAGCATAAAGAAGATGAGACAATTGATCAGTATACACAACCAATCGAGATTGACTATAAGGAAACTTTCACTCTATTTACAAAAGTAAAAACCATTAATCTTGCTGTCTTTAGTAGCAAATTTAATTGGCCTTTAAAATAATTGCTGTGAAGAACATATTCTTTTATAGATATTTGGAAGAAGAAATTTATATGCATCTGTCACCTGAGTTCGATCCTCCACAATCGAGTAGAAAAGTGTGCAGATTGCGGGAAGTTTTATATGACCCGAAGCAATCACCAAAGACATGACTTGGGACGTCCAAAAATGCTATGAAACGAATTGATTATCACTAATGTGACTTAGATCAAACTCTATTTATCAAGTACAAGAATGGTAGAGCTACAAATTATTTATGTAAATAAAATGGTTGAAACAAACGAAAAGAAAAGGCTTAAAAAATGTTTGTCTTATAAATTTAAAATTAAAGATTGAGGACTGAAATATTTTTTGAGGATTAAAGTTGCAAGGTCCAAAGGTTGTATATACATGTCTCAATAAAAAGTATGCATCTCTTATGTGAAACTAGTATGCTAGCATATGAACAATTAAAGATACCAACAATGGAGATTATAAATTAATTTATTTGTCACACATACGTCCTGATATTGCATATATATGCTCCAAGTGAAGATCATAGGATTTTTGTAATAAGAATTATGTATTTCCTAAAGGGGACTCTAGGAAAAGGTTTCACATTCAAAAGACATGGGCGTATTGAAGTAAAAGGATTTACCAATGTGAATCGGACAAGAAACGTCACTGAACAAAAGTCTAGCTCTGATTACTTTACATTTGTTAATGGCAATCTTCTCACATGACGAAGCAAAAAACAAAATATAACAGCAGAATCGCCAGTAGAAACAGAACATACAGGCATGGATATGTAAACTTTTGTTACTTAAGATCTTGTTCGTTGAAATAGGTTTCAAGCCAAAAAAACCTACACTACTATACTGTGATAATCAAACAGCTCGAGAAAGTTAATAATTTGATATAATATGATCGAACTAAACATATTGAAGTAAACAGATACTTCATCAAATAAGAAGTTGAATTTCAAGAAGATAAACATTCCTTTCATTCAATCGAGTGAGTAGTTAAGAGACATTCTAACCCATACAATTTCTGATTAAGTTCTTAATAAAAGGATGGACAAATTAGGCTTAAAAGATACCTCGGAACCAATTTAAAGAAGAATGTTAGTATATGATTAATGAAATTATAAGTGATTTATAAGGGAGGGAGTATATTTTCCTATGTAAGATATGTATTATAAGAGAAAAGATTGATATGCCCTGATGTAATCCTTTAATATAGGATCTCTGTAACAAATTTGTATATCAGCCCACCTATATAAAGGCTTCCTTCAAGACTAGAATGATATATATACAACAAAACCCTTAATTCAACGCTTAAAATGCCTGTGTTGATGATAACGAGTTAGTCACAAGTAAAACAAACCTTTTCCCGTTTTAATTCTCCCCAACAAGAAAGAAACAAACTGGCCCAATATTACTTCTATCCATACAAAGAGTTTGACATGCACAAGTAACAACAACAAAGTGCCCGAAGCAGTGAAGACTGCCTAAGTATACAGTTTAAATAAGCACAAAATCAACTAACACTTGCATCGCCTTGCTGAGTTCGGGATTCTAAAAAGAGTCTTACAGTTGAATAGATTAGGGAAGGTTCAGCCATTGCACCATTACCATAATCCCCACAAGCCAGCCTTTTTGTGGCAGGAGGGATTAGGGAAATTCCAAGCTCGTCAATTGATAAAAGATGGCGTTCTGTAAAAGGATTGTTCCACATAAAGGTGTTCATGGCTGGAGCAACAAAGATCGGCTTGCTGTAATCCCAAGCTCGGACAATACAAGTCAGAAGATTGTCACACAACCCGCCAGCAATCTGCATCGATACAAAGCAAAATTTGAATCGATTTCAACTACTTTGTGCAATCAGAAATATAGAAAAACACTTGGAAGTAATTTGGCACCAAAATAGTGACCATCATGCTAACAAAGCTCGAGCATCTATTTTTAGGGATCAGACAAACTGGTGACAACAAAGAAAAGTAATTTGCTTATATTTTGGGATACATCGAAAAGCTGGTTCAAACAATTTGAGTTTAAAACCGGAATTTTACCAATCGCCTAGATAAAACCTAAAGAAAAATGACGATATTACCTTGCCAAGAGTATTTGCTGATAAGGGGGCAATAACCATGATATCAGCCCACCGGCGGAGCTCGATATGAAGCACGGTGTCCCCAATTTTACTCCAACTGGACCACTCATCCTCATCGGTGTAAAGAAGAACGTCCTTAGGAATCGAGGCTCTATCGATAAAGCACAAAGAAGCCTTGGTAGCTACTGCTCTCACTTCAGCCCATTCCGAGAAACAATGGCAGAGATTTCCAAACTTTATGGCGGCCACGCTTCCACTGGCCGCAAGTAAAATTCTCGGTCTCCTGCCGCCGCCATTCACTTGTATGGACTCCGTCTCTTTCTTATGATCCGTCGATGCCATGCCATCTATAAACTCATAATACAACTTGGTGGTTCTTTGATGTAACCATGAAAAAGAAAAAGTTTGAAATTTGGGGTATCTATATCAAGAGTAGTTAGAGGAACCGGTAATGGAAATTAGTACACTACTATCATTTAGTTGAGGCTTTACGGAATGTAACGGAATTACTTAAAACGAGAATTTTATGTTAGGTTTTATTTCGTTCCGTACTAAACAATAAAAATCCGAAATTTTCGGTTTGAAAAGTTTAATATAAAACGTAAACTAATAAATATATATTATTTAATATATCTTTAATATTTTTTTAATATTAATTATTTCTTCTAATCTTAACTCCCTTTTCTTTAGACTTATTTATTACGTTTTACAAAAATTATATATAATTAATAATGTTTTAATATTATTTCTCCTCACCCTAATAATAATATTTTATATTATTAATAATAAATTGTATATAATTAATAATAAAATTAAAATTTTAATAAATTTTTTTTAATAAAAATATAAAATATAAAAAATTATTCTTTAATTATTTGTATATATTTCTATATAAATAAAAATATAAATAAATTATTTTAAAATATAAATCACATATAATAGAATAAAATAAAATTTAATAATTAATTAATAATAATTTTTATATAAGTAAAAATAAATTGTATATAATCAATAATAAAATAATAAAACTTTTATTATTTATATATTCTATTATATATATAATTTATCACGGTTGTGACTTGAACTGTAACTTTTTAATTGGATATAATTTCTGTTTTAAAATCATAGCGTTAAACTTCCTGTAACAACCATTTTAATATCAGAAGTATAATAGTCATTTATTATACATTATATTTCATTCCATTTATCTCCCAAATAATATTTCACTACATTACATTATAAACTCTTTCATTCTTCTCAAACAACTTTTCACTATATTATATTTCATTATATTATAAACCGTTCTGTTCTGCTCCATTCCACTTCATTAATTAACATATAACCAAACAGGCCCTAATGACTATTAACTTTCAGCCCTAAATTGATCACGAAACCAAATTTTCACAAATAAAAATAAAAATTACAAGCTGTAGTCTTGCCTAAAGGGGAAAACCTACTTGAACGTTGAATTTTATAACAATAATTTAACTAAAAAAATATAATAAAAAATAGATAATATAAAAGGCAATTTATTGATAAGTTGTATGTTAAAGGCTTAAATATATAAGTAATGAAATAATAAATTTAGTTAATATCTTGGTAAAAATTAAGAAAACAATTTAAAATTTAAAAGTTTAAATTCTAACAAATATCAACTTTATCTTAACATATAAAATTTTAACTCTTTACAATCAACAGATCTTATCTTTACTACTCTATCCTACTATTCTCAAATTTTATCTTTAAACAAAGATTTTTTAACAACTTTGAATCATTCTCCAATATTTTCTTTTGATTCAAAATTATAAGATTTTTTTAAATTTGATAATGTACTTCTCATCACTCTTCAATAATTGGAGCACATCTCTCCACAATTCTTTTCTTTAGAGCACTTCTCTCTATTCTTCAACATGAACACTTCTCTCATCACTTACTTCTATAGAGCACTTTTTGTCTATGATGTGTCTTGGTGCACTTCTCACCAATTAAAAGAGGTTGTCTTCTTCAATCACTTGAAGTGTATTTGCTTATTCTTCATTGTTGAGCTTGCAATCATTTTTTCAATGTCCAAATCGATTACACCTAAAGCATCAAGACTTCTCTTCATGCTAATAATCTTTCTCTTTATGACCAAATTTCTCACAATAACCACATTGAAGAATATTTCCTTTTTTTTCATGATGACGGAATTTTTGCTAGATAGGTTCCCTTCACCATCTTTCCACTTTTTTGGTTTTTCATTATCCTTCTTTGCTCTTGAGCTTGTAAAATATTAATCACTCATGGGTCTCTCAAGATCTTTAAAAGCCCTCATACTATATTAAATTCTAGAATCAAAAAAATATAATAAGAAATAGATAATACAAGATGTAATTTATTGATGAGTTATTCTTTATATTGATGTTGAAGACTTAAATATATAAGCAATGAAATAACAAACTTAGCTAATATCTCGGTAAAGATTAAGTAAACAAATCAAAATTTTAAAAGTTTAAATCCTAACAGATAACAATTTTATCTTAACAGATAAAATTTTATCTTCTAACAAATAACATATCTTATTTTTACTACTTATTCTTACTACTCTCAAATTTTATCTTTGAACAAAAACTACATTTTTTACAACTTTAAATCATTCTCCAACATAGAAAATGAATATCTTGGAGCATCTACTTACTTGGAGAAATCTAAGGTGTTTTAGGGTTTCAGATTCAAATTTTGAAGAAGAAGCTTTTAAGCAACGGAGCTGACTAGAATTGAGCGCCTAAGCGGACAGCAAAACACACTGGTTGGGGTCCATTTCTTGACCTGATGGATTATAAAGACACTGCATTAAATTTTTATAACATCTTTGTCACAATATCATTAAATTATCACACTTAACATGCCAATAATATAATTATAATCACATAAATGTTAGTGTAATAATATTATTTTATTAATTAAATTAAAATTCTAACAAATTATAATTTAATGATTAAATTATATTAAATTTAATCATTTTTATTCAAATTTTCAATTAAGTTTAATTGTTAATATATTATACAAAGATCAATGGCCCTAACAATAAGTAATAAGCTTTTTTTACATTATTCATTTTATTATTTGTCTTCCTTTTCATTTTCAAGTCCTCAACCTAACATTTAGATTATAAGTTTTAGTCTTCCAACTTTTATACTTTTAAGTAGCTCTAAATTCAATCAAACTTAAAAGTTATAAAAAGGATTAGATCGAGCTTAGATATGAGTCTGACTCGTTGTTATCCCTATTCGACACCCAATCCGTCTCCTTTCATGAAACTTTCTTGATGAATTCTAAACCCTTAACCCCCTTTCTAAATTCAAAACTAAAATTCCCTTTTCATATTAGAATGCTAAATTTCATTTTGCAAAAAAAAAAAACCCTTTTAAGAAGACTCATTGTCTTTGCTTTTTTCATTTCTCATATTGACAAGTAATTTTCACATTAGCAACACAAAAAAGAGCATGTATAACCCCATAGCCAACCAAATTTTGTTTTCATCCCAATTTAAAACCAAAAAAAGGACAAGAAAAGCTAACCCTAACAAACACTCCAAATTAACTATCTATAAACTTAAACCAAACCAATCTCTTTCCCTTCCAATAAATCTAATTTTTTTGAAAAAAAATTGTTTACTTTAATTTTATCTCTCTAATAGATATTATTTACAAACAAAAACTTAATTTTCTCCCTATCCCTCCAGCTGTGTTTTTGATAACGCAATCATACGTACGTGTTCATCTTCAAGCTTCATGGCATCGGTGAGTAAGAATATTAATGATTCTGTGTCTTACAATTCATGTCAATCTTCACCACCCGATTTCTGGTTATATACAGAATAATAATACGTGACCTTATTTATCACGAAATCACATGCATGCATAAACCTGGAATGTCAACATGCTGTATTTTATATCTTCTTCTGCTACTGAACAATCACAACCCAGAAGGAGAAAAGCATCAGAATGGAATCACAGGTCATTTTTTATAAAAAAACAAAGTGCTACTGAAGAATATTTATAAGATTTTACAATTGAAATGTATTAATTGGTTTAATCTTTAATTATGTACATTATATATTTAGGATGGTATGCGTGAAACTAAAGAACACAATTTGTTGTGGTAGGGGGGTAGGGCCTTGCCTAAATTCGGAGAGTGGGACGTGAACAATCCGGCGTCGGGGGAAGGTTTTACGGTGATATTCAATAAGGCCAGAGATCAGAAGAAGACCAACAACAGACCTACAAACGTCATTATCAACCCTCATGCCAACAATGATCATCATGACCACAAAAAAGAATCTGATCAGTCTCCTCCTCAAAAGGTAAACGTCATATGATTTAATTATCTTTCATGTTCTTTGCATGTTAGCTTACAGTTTAATCAAATATCATGCAGAAGAAATGGCTATGCTGGAAGAAGTGAATCAATCCTTCATTATCTTTGAAGTTATCGTACCTGCCCATTAATGGATTGTTTACACCAACTTCTGCTTCTGATTTGAGTAGTACTGAAATGCAGATATATGGAGGGTTTCTGATCATGGAAATTAATCTTGTTCCTGTTTCTGAATTTTCAACTTTTACGCGAGGGGTTTCTGCTCATTAATTCTTTTCATTGTACATCGACTTCTCTCAAATGATTCTTCTGATGCTTTCCTTTCATTTACCAAAGTACCTTAAATTGTTACCCGTCACTATAATCATGTACAGGGCTTTATCGAAATGAAAAATTACTGATGTTTCAAAATCAATGTTGTATCATAAAGAGTCCAAGAAAATGACGTCAAGGTTTAAAATTAAAATTAACATTTAATTAAAAAATTATTAAATAAAAATTATGCAATCAAATAATAAACTGACTAAATTTTAACAAAAGTTATTAAAATAAAACGAACAAAAAGTTAATAACTAAACCGAAAAGTTAAAAAGTTTAAAATTTTTACGAATGAACTGGTTAAATCAGTCCAACTTTTTAGTCTTAAAATTGCATTTTAATTAAAATAATACCAACTTGATTCATACCTTACTAGTTTCCTTAAGAAAAACAAAAAGACATCAGCCCTGGGTAAAGCTACTGTGCCACTGGTATGAAAAAAAAGCTTTTGAAGCTGAAGAAGAGAATTATACTATAACTTAAATAAAAAGGTATAATTAAAAAAATTATTAATAAAACCCACCAAAATTAACAAAATATCTAACAGAAGTAAAAGAGTAATTTCTTGACAGAATGTAAATTATACTGCAGTAACTGGTATAAAGGATAATTTAACACAATACAAACGATTTACATATCCTGATTTCACCTTGGCTTGGTAAAATACTGACACGTTATAAATATATAGTGCCACTCGTTTGAAAAAGCTTGTGGCAGCTGAACAAGAAAATACAGCAAAATCCGCATTTGAGGGAGAAAACTCAAAGCCCTGCATTCGTTTTGACCTAAAAAGCTGAAGCTGTCAACCAAAATTTTATACATAGTCTGAGTGAATTGCAATATCATTTTCAGTTGCATCTAAGCGATGGAGGCTTCCTCGGTTGCAGATTGGCCTAAGGAAGTATGTTGATCATCATCCGCCGATGCTGTTGAAGAAGGCAAATGTACTGGATGATCAAATTTACAAGCAGGGCCATATTTGCAAATGCCATAGCGACTGTAGTATGAGCAGGTGCTTTGATCCTAGAAATGACAAAAAGGGGGATTAGTCCCAAATTGACCAATGTGAAGATAGCAATGTAAATGACAGTGGCAAGAATAGTATATGGTACTACTACCGCAGTATATTAGAAGTGATTCTGAAGCAAAAAATTTTGTCAACCAGATATTTCGATATATATAAATAAAAGTTTGTAGATATAGCAAAAACATCGTAGTATGCAGTGGAAAATTGTAAGAAAAGGTAAAATTTAATGAAGTTGATCAGTAAGTTCTGCGGTGAGGAAAGACAAGAATTTTCTGATATTATTTTCAAAAGAACAATAACTTACAGGTCTTAGTGGCAGGCCCTTGTCGCTGAGTGCACATGGTGTTGAAGTTGAAATACGATTTTTTGGATGATGAAATTTGCAGTTAGATTTAAACTTACAGGCCCCAGTTTTCATATAAAAATTGCATTCTGGCTCACCAGGCCTCTCAGGAAATTCACCTACTTGCAGCTGCTGCTGAAGCCCATAGACATTTGTATCAGTTGCTGAATTGTTGATGACATATGCTGGAGACAGATGTATGCTTCTTTCTGGAGGGTATACAGGGGCCTAAAAGAACAAAGAGATTCAATAAATGCTTTTAATTTGAGCCTACAAGTTTTTGAAGCAGTCATTAAACACAACCACCTCAAGCTAATCGAGAAGAAAATAATACTTGTGAAGAAAAAGGAACACAAGGGAGAGGAATGCACCCTCAAACATATAAAAGGATAAAGATAACAATGAAAAGAATACATCTCTTGTATCCTATACTAGCTTACTTGACATGTTTCGATTCCAACTTGAGAGACAGTAGGCAAGATTATTTGCTAGACCAGGTTGAATGAAAACTCACGTGAGAGAAATGTACATCCCACAACTTCATTCACATATAGACAAACCAAACACATATGTGGCAAATCGCTAACCAATATCAAACAGCAGTTAAGAGATAAATGTAACATATCAACATAAAGAAGTTCTGTCATCATAAGAGAGTGAAATAATACCATGCAGAGGCAGAAAACTCTCAGGATACAAGCTTGAGATCAAGTGGAAGAGATAAATGGCACAAGAAAATGGAGAATAACAGGGAAACCTGATATTTATTCCACTCCGAGTTTTGGGTAGGAACTCCATAGGTTGGTGAAAACATCACTGGGACAAATGAAGCGGTCTCATTTAGGGCTCTTGGTGAAGACCATGATGCCACACTTGATTGTAATGGCACATGTAGAGGAGCAGAGCCACCATTGCCAAATGCCGAAGAAGGCTCACTTCCTCCAGCAGCCATAGGATCTGGATGATTGAACTTGCAGGTAGCTCCATACTTGCAGGAGCCATTGCGCATGTAATATGGACACTCTTTCTTCCCCTTGTAATCAAGAAATTTTCAGGATAAGCAAGAATAACTTAGCTAAGGGAAAACTTTTCAAGGTCTCTCATATGCAGTACCGGTCTGAAAGGGAGCCCCAGAAAATTAAGCTCCGAAACTGGCAATACTGGAGGTTTAATCCCTGAGTGGTTGTATTTACAAGCACTTCCATACTTACAGCCACCTGTCCTCAAGTAATACTGTTGAAGGCTCAAGAAGATAAGCATGGAATTTAAATAGATATCAGTCCTCAGACATGCATGCAACGTTAAACCAAAAAAGAAATCATCTACTTTTTTTTGGAGAATTCACTGGTCATCTACTTGCTAATGACGAATTCACTGGTTATATAACTCCATGAAAATCATCATCCAGAGTGGCATTCCAGCTTAAAGTTACAGGAACTAAAATTTTTAAATTTACTACATTTCTGTTGGAGGAGTCCTAAGCTTCCAAAATACATATCTCATGTGAATAATAAACTGCAAATCAGTTGCAAAGGATCAGTAGGAAGTTTGTCCTCAAAACTGATAGGAGACAATTTTTTGTTTTTGTTAAGTAAATGCAACCCATGTTTTGAACAGTATATCCATCTGGTTTATATTGTTGGTAATCAACCAATAACTTCAGATCCGTATAATTCAACACAACTGTCATTTTAATTGCAAAAATAGGCCCAAAACAAGTACACAGAGATTGTATTGCATCCTTAGGTCAAGCGAAAATCTCAAACCAATCTATGAAACTAATGACCTTGCATTCTGTCTGGCCTGGCCTGTCGGTAGCTTCTTCTCCTTCTGTCAACTTCTCCTTGGTCGGCTTATGGACAAAGAAACACCAAAAGGTTAGGTAATGCCTCCAATCATACATCCTAAGGATAGTACAGCACTGAAATTTCAGAAAGCTTAGAAACAATAGAAGTCAATTTGAGTACTCACCCGAAAAATTATATGAGAAAGAAATCCCAATATTAACACATTTATACATCAGAGGATTCGCACTTTACCCACATAATAAGCAGTAAAGATAAAACAAAGTGAGCCCAATCCTTTTACCAAGCTGAAATATAGCATCTTTCCAAACACAATTCATCCCAAGCAACAAGAAACGTAGAAAGAAAAGACAAAAAATAATACCGACACAGGAAACTACCGTGATTTTCCTTCTAATAGGGTGATTAAACTTGCAATTGTAACCAAATTTGCAAGACCCAGTTTTCATATAAAAGGCACAATCTTCCGCATCAGGCCTAAGAGGATACTGCTGGCTTCCCGTCCCGTTATTGATATTCTCAACGCCGCACCAATTCTTTTCGCTCTCATCATTCAAGTCCCTGTTATCGTGTTTGTTAATATCGACTCCACCGCTTTCTAATTCCTCTTCACTTAAACCATTCCAATGCTTCTCTTCTTCCCCATTCTTAGCCTCTCCAAGCTTCAATTTCTGTTCTAGTTCTTGATGTAGGCTATTCTCTTTAAAAACCCCTTGATCATGACTGACACCACGCGAATGCTCCTTCTCCTCCTCGTTCAAGCCTAAGTTCTTATTCAACTGTCCGTGAACTTCATCACGATTGGTGTCGGTAGGAAATGGGGACGAATTCAGCCCTACCTCTGGGCTGCCTTTGGGGTTGGGGAATGAATTGGGCATTTCAGTGTGCTCCATTGATCCTCTGCATTTCAATCCCGCAAAACCCTAAATTTTGCAGAGTGAATGGGCTAGTGAGAAAAGAAGAAGAAAGTTTACCTTAGATGAAACGATGCTAGCGAGAAAATCCAAATGCACGAGATTTTGGAATTAATGGATCGTTTGGAATTTTAGTATATTAAATAAACATCAAAATTAATAATAATATCATGTATAAGAATGCAATTTCTTTGACTTCTCAGCAGCCATTTTCTTTTAAATTTTTTTAATTTTTTAGTTGGGTTTATTTCAATATTTTTTATTATTAAAAATTATTCAATTATTAATTAATCGATCGATTTTTGTAAATTAATCAATTTTTATAAATCAAAATAAACTTAATTTTATTTAACGCCTCACTTTTTTAATTAAACTTTAAATTAAAGATCTTCTTCAATCTCATCTTAAATTCTTTAATTATAGTTGATTTTATGAATACCGGTTGAACTTATTAAATCTCAATTCTCTTATTGTAACATCCCGACCCGAATGGGAAGGGTATATGGGTCATTTTGGTCAGGATAGTTGTTTGCATTTCATATATTTGACCTCTGATTGTAGAGGACTGAGTCTTTGGCACATGCACATATAGGTACATGCATTCATGACTTTTCCCGGTGTTTGATTCTGTAAATGATTTGTATTGTAAATGTGTGAGATAATTAGATTGGATTATGGTGAATTATGGAATAATTGAGTGTAAATGGTGGATTGGGAACTGTACTAGAGTAATCGTAAATTGACTGTGAACTTTAGAAATGTTTCT
>JANZLX010000006.1:31422486-31435309 GCA_025531955.1 Erythroxylum orinocense | reverse complement strand
CTTGCTTATCAAACAAACTTTTCGAGATCAGATTTCTCCTTATGCCAGGCATAAATCTAACATTGCTTAGGATCCTTCTTTTTCCATCAAACATGTTGATGGAAACACTTTCTATGCTCTCTATCCTTTGCTATCCAAAATTTGTCATTTTAACCTTGGCAGTGACTGGTTCAAATGTAGTGAACCAGTCCTTATGAGGAGTGATATGCATAGTGCACCCTGAATCAAATATCCATTCTCTACTTAGGTCTTCACAATCCTCAGTCATAGCCAGTATTTCATCTTCACTGGAATCTTCAGGTTTTTCAACATTACCTGAAATTCCCATTACCTGAAATTCCACTTTCAACCACCTTATCCTTCTTCTTTTTTCTACAATCCCATGCAAAATGTCCTTCCTTATCATAGTAGAAGCATGTCTTAGCTTTTCACTTTTTCTTCTTTTCATTTTCACCTTCCTTAAGGTGTTTTTCTTTCCCACTTCCCTTCTTCCACTTTCCTTTCTTGTTGTTTTTTCTTATGAGACTTATTCTCATAATTATTCTCTACAAACATCATTTCAGCTTCTTTCTTAAATGGATTCACTTCAACTATTTCTTCCATAAGAGAATCTAAAACCATTTTTACAGTAAGTGATTCTCCACTAGCATGCTTAATTACCTTCTTGAATGCATTAAATTCAGAAGGTAATGTCTTTAGGATTACTACAGCTTGATGTTCCTCATGTATTTTCTCATCTGTAGCTTCTAAATCTTGAACTAGCTTAAAAAAATAATCTAGGTTATCATCTAAGGATACTGAAGTGTTCATTTTGTAGTTTGCAAGGTCGTGAAGAAGTGTCATCTTATTAGGAAGACACTTCTTGGCATACAATTCAACAAGTTTCACCCAAAGCTTCTGTGTAATGTTACAATTCTGCACTTTCCTTATCACTGTTGGTGATAAGTGAAGCATTAACTTGCAATGAGCAAGTCTTTGCATTTTCAGCTTCTTTATAGGGTCGGTTTCTAGGTCATATTGATCATCTATAGTACCATAGCAGTCATAAGATTCAAGAAGAGCTTGCATCTGAAATTTCCAGATGATAAAGTCTTCTTTACCAGAAAATATGTCCATTTCCTTGCTTACCATGCTTACTGTAGAATAAAGAATCTAAAGACTTTCACTTACTAACTTTCTTGATGAATCTTGATGAATCTTTGATGCTTGAAGTGTCCAAGAAATGTCCAAGAGGTCTTGAATGCTCTGATACCACTTTATGTTGGGTTTTTACTGCTATGTTGTTATCTTTAATCACAAGAAACTGATAAGGCTTTATAAACTTTGCAAAAATATAAAGGCAGAAAATAAAGATGACAGATTTTTACTTGGTTCAATAGTGAAACACTATCTACATCCAAAGTTTCTACCTATAATGGTAAAGACTTCCACTATATGAAGAAAACATAAGAAAAGAACTGATACAGAGAAGAGTGTATATTCTACACTTGCAAAGAGCCTCTCCAAGAAACTCTCCTAGTACTCACAGTTGTACTCTAGCACTCTCTGAATCTTTTTCTCACTTTCTTTTTCCACTCTCAAAAATTGAAAACAATGTATATTGATGACTAAAGTTTCTGTGTATTATGTCTCTCTTTGTCTGAAGTTTCTGCCTTGGTTTTATAACTAAAGAAGAAGATGAGGTCTTCAGATGCTTCTTGACTAAGTCTGACCATTGTCATGTGCCTCACGTGAGTCACTTATTGTCTCCTCCTCCTGTTCGCGTTTTATACATGATGGGGTTGCGTTTTTGTATTTGCCGGTTGCATTTTAATTTCCTTCATCTTGTAAATGGCACGACAACGTATTGACCAATTAATTGCTAACTTGAGTGTATCACTTGGTGTGTCTTAATCCTTGGCTTTTGACTTCAGTTGTAAGAAGCTTCAAGAACATTACTCCATCTTCTATCTTCGACATCTGCTTCAGACAACTTCACACACTCCATTTCTTCTTGTCTTTGATTCTTTCATGCATTTGTTGGTTCTGTGTGCAGATTATTGGAGAATGTCGTGATTTTTATCACAGAAGTTTTATAATAATTTTAACGAGTGATTTCATTCTATTATAAATATAAAAGCATAATTTACTTACTATAAAATTTCTAATTTGGAATTCTTAATATATGGATAATTTAACTTTTATTTGAGCAAAATATTAAACGCTGTTATATAAAATATATGAATGATTAAACTTTTGGTGCAGTCTAAGACAGACATCTGACTATAGAAAACCATAAAACAGCATCACGTTTGTAATCTCACTTTGTATAAGAGCAAGCATCCAACATTCAAAACTCTTCGACTACTATATACTATTCTAAATTTTGCATAATATCGTATAGTAAAGCATCAACATGAAACAGGAATTAAAATTAGACATTCTTTGGAGAATTATCAATCGGATTGAAGAGTCAACCAATTGTTAAGTTGCAGTGAATCGAAGGGACCAATTAGGACCCCTTAAAAGAGTACAAAAGGGAATCAATTTGGTTACTCTGAATTACACTTGCAGGGAAATCCTAAAACTATCTTTAAGCCTACTTCTACCCTGTCAATTGAATAAACACGTTCATCAGCAATGTTAAATTACACTTACTTTTTATTGTCCAGTGACCAATCACCCTCTGGCTTTTTTCACTGAGTGACCAGTCTTCCGCTTGTGACGACTGAAGTCGGACACAAATCTAAATGTCTGCCCACATCCTTCCTCAGCACACACATAAGGGCGAGCACCTGTGTGAACCCTAACGTGTTCAGTCCGAGCCCACGCCCACTTGAATGTCATCTTACAGCCCTTCCAGGGGCACTTAAGGGGACGGTCATCCAAGTGGACTCGACGGTGCTGCACAAGATATTTGTGTGAGAAGAACTTCTTTCCACATCCCTTCACAGGACACAGGTTTCTTTTGTGCACTGCAAGCTCCTGCTTTGATCCAAAACTCATGGTACATCCCTCAATATCACACTGATATTCTTCTTCCTCATCCTTCCCTTTAGCATTCTTGCGGATTGGAGTCTTCACAGCTGAAGCATTCTTTAAATTTTTCTTCATAATTTGCAGCTTTCCTTTTAGATTTGATTGCGACTGTTTTGTGGACTTTGAAGGTCTTTGCCTGAGGCGCGTGCTAGGTCCTCCTTCAACCTCCTCAACGTGATTATCAATCTGGCTATACTTTTCATTTCTAGTGCTCCGAAGATGTGGAGTCCCTTGCTTCACTTGCCTCTCTTGTTTGATGGATTGGGGGGTGTTTTTCTTTGGTAACTTAGGTGTTCCTTGTTTCATCTGCCGAAAAGTTTCTTGTTTCATCTGACGAAGAGTCAACTGTTTGTTCTGCTTGTTTCTAAGAATCCGCATGGACCGCTCAGAATTTTCCTCCAAGTCATCAGAAGCTGCATTATCCCTTACAATCAATCTCGTTTGTTTGCCTCTATGAGTTTTTCTGAGCTGCTTTTGATTGTTATCCTCGTGCAAGTCATCTGGAACTGCCTCTTCCCTCTCGATAAATTTGGCCTTCTTGTTTCTTGGGACCCTCCTGTACTGCTGACGAGAATCACCAACCAGCAAATCATCTGAGACCGCATCTTCCCTTGCAATAAACTTGGACTTTTTGCTTCTAACAATCCTTCTATACGACTGGATAGTGTCCTCTGCTGAATCATCAGAAATATAACGCTCCCTCTCAATAAATTTGGCTAGCTTGTTTTTCTGAATCCTTCTGTTCTGTTGATGGGTACTGCCCCCTAGTGAATCATCTGAAGTCACATATTCCATCTCAACAAATTTAGGATGCTTGTTTTTGGAGAAACGCATGAGCTTCTGATATGTTCTTTCTTCTAGTGTATCATCTAATACATCTCTATCCATATATTTGGCTTGGTCGCCCTTATAGATCCTCTTGTTCTTCCAATGGGGACTGTTTTCTGCAGAATCATCTGAAATTGCAGCTTCCCTCACCATATATTTGGCTTGTTTGCTTCTAGAAGCCCTCAAATGTAGCCTATGAGAACTCTCCTCAAGAGAATCCTCCGTTAAAGCATCTTCAGTCTCATAAGGATCTGTCTGTGTATTTCTGGGGCTCCTCTCCTCCCACTGACTATTACAATCTTCCAGTGAGTCATCTAAAATTGCACCTGCCTTGACACAATTTCCTTCCTTGCTCCTACCAATTTTTCTATGTTGTTTTTGAGAATTTTTCTCTGCTAAACCACGAGAAACTGCCTTTTTGCTCTCAATAGGTTTAGCTTGCTTGCTTCTAAGAGTTTTCCCATACTGCTGATGAGAGTTATCTCCCAGTGAATCATCTGAGACAGTATAATTTCTGTCAACAGATTTTCCCTGCTTACTTCTACAAAGCCTACCTATGAGCTGATGAGAAATATTCTCCAGCAAATCGTATGAAACTTCTTTGTTCATGTACTTGCTGTCATTCCAACTATGAATTGAATGCTTCTGATCAGGATTATCCTCCATTGAATCATCTGAAACTGCAGCTTCAGTCTCCATATATTTTCCTTTCTTAATAGACCTGCTCTCTGTTTTCACTTTCCTCTTCCTTGCATATTTTCTAATGACTGAGGTGGTTTCTTTTCTGTTGGTACTCTGTGGTTTCCTGTCAAGCTTTTCATCAGGTATATTCCAACCATGGAAGTTTCTTTCCTGTTCTTGTTCTTGATCTTGTGCTTCACAATCCCATTTTGCTAAAAAGGGATGAACTTGATTTGACATCCAAACTTTTCCACACCATTTCCCTGCCACCACTTTCTTTTGCTTCCGAGGCCTCCTTCCATTAATATTAGACTTTGTGGGTGAGGTAGCAGGAGAAGTTCTGCCAAAAGCATTGTATATAACTGAATTGTATGGCATCTGCTTACTGTAAAGAGGAGAACGACCAAGGTTTGCACTATAAAAGAGATTGATCCCCAACTTTACAGCCCAATCCCCATTCCTTGGTATGGCATCCTCACTATCCAAAGCTGACTGTATCCTATCTATATGATCTTTAGTGGCAACTGCAAACCTGATCTCATTCCAGAGACAATCAAATCCTAGTTCTTCTGCCACTAATTTTGCTCCAGCTTCTATCCTGGGATACTCTGCAGGTATTTTTGAACCACCCAGTAAATCAAAATTACGTAAATCACTTTGATTTGGTAAACAGAGAAGGTAAATGGTTCATTAGACTATTCCTGTAGGAACAAAAATGTGACGCAACAATAAAATAAACTAGTCTTCGTAACAGCACTTATGCTGATTGTATTATGAATTGGTTGAGTTTACTAAATATTATCTGACAAATTCATGAGATACTATTGATTATCAAATCATAAAGGCCTTTTCCTGTCTATATGCAACATGGAAGAACCAAAATTTTTCCTTCTAAAGAGTAACTTAACATGAAAAAGCCAATTAAACAGCCTACTCTCATCATAACCATACACACCCCTTCCTCTTTACTAGCATTTTAAGCCCATATGTCACTCGTGACCAAAGATATTTTCAAATTTGCATCTATTTGAAGTACAAAAGTGAATAGTAGACCAAGACGGTTAATAAAGTATGAACTGTAGAATTAACAACTTTTAATATTACTCTTTACAATTATATTAATATTTTAAATTAAATTAAAATTTAATGTAAGAACATCTAGTTAGCAAGATGTTTCTGAAGAAAGGAACTATGTTCACTTATTCATGTAAAACTTTAGAATGATAAATCCATTATTATCAAATAAAAAATTAGAAATATTGCAACATACCTGGATGACAGAGTAGCATTATATGCACTCCTCCAATTGGACGTAATTGCTGTTCCACTTCTACAGCATGTTCAAGGCAGAAGACATGCATTCGAGAAGAATCTTCATCAGATCTGTGGCCAAATGATGCATCTACTTGCTCCTTTGGTATAATAGGCTGGCTAACCTTTGTTTTTTCACTGTAGGAGACCACTGGGGAAGAATTCTCCGATTTATGTGGCATTGAATCCTTTAATTTACACTCGAAACCATTTGTCTCTGTGCAAACAAGACTACCAGTTTCAAACTCTGCAGAACACTCTGGAGTTTGGTTATTTCTTTCCTTGAGTTTTGTCAATTTATGACCAGCATGGCAATCATGAATTTGTAAAGTAATCTCATCCCCATAATCAAGTCTAGAATGCGATAATGGTACCCTACCACTGACACCTTCAACAAAGTCTTGCTTGAAGGAAGTCATAGCAGCGTTTTGACCCTGAAATTTGCTTTCTAATGAACACGGCATCGTATTAACTTCATCATCATCATTAGATACATTTATTTCAGTCTGACCGTCCTCCGAGTCTGAAGAGTTAGCATAATTCAAAGCTAAAAGGCCAAGTGCAGAAGCCTCTTTCTTTGTTCCAGAATCAAAAGAAGCTCCAACACTTTGATTTGTCACCTGAACTTGGTAATTAGTACACTGAACAGGAGCATCATATAAACCATTTGTTATATGCTTTTCCACTGATCCTGGGATTTAGAGGAGGAAATGTGTTTTTCAAAATTAGTCCCAGTAAGGAAATCACTAAAATGCACATAAAATCAACAACAGAAATTACAGAAAGAAAGGAAGTTTCTGGATGAAATGATGAGAAAAACATGCAGATTAAATCTAAGAGCAGCTATGATGATAAAAGACCTGCAAATACTGTGGTCAAGTAGTTTAATGAAAGCAGGAGCCTCACACCCATGCGCTCTAATCAAATGGGTTCCAACTCGTAGTATGCCGGAACCTAGTGAGTTTTGATATCAGTAACAATGATGCTGTTGAGTCTTTGATGTTATGCAAAAAATGCACACCATTTCTTAGTGACTCAGCCAAATCCAGCATAGAAAGTTTGCTATGGTTATTGACAGCTAATATATCATGTTATAATGTAAGAAATGCAAGAAAAGATCAGAATTCTTCATGTAACCTACTTGTTGAAGATTTCTGCTCAGAAGCATTTGCGTTATCACTGGCAACTGCTAGCCCATCACTAGTTACTCCAGAACCAACAATCCAATCATTGAAGAAACTACAATCAGCTGACATGAGGTATTTAGCAGCTGCTTCTCTTGGACGGATAATAGCAACACAGTCAAAGCTCAAGATTCCACAAGTGACACATGAAAACAGTCTCTGATCGGACAACTTATCACTGTGTATACCAGTTCTTTCACTGTCTCCACTGGTAGTGTGCATCTCACTGTTGTCCCTTCCATTTGATGGGGAAAAGTAGTTCCTTTCACACGAAGCAGCAAACTTTCCTTTCAAGGAAAACAATTCGTTTACTCGATCCATTCCATGCTCACCGTCCCACAAGATCTCATCAGAAATAGAACTTTTTGCAGATTTTACAAACTGTTTGTGGCTGTATAACCCAAAGGAGGGATTCAATCTTAGTTGTGACCCAACACGTAAAGTTGAACAAACAGAAATGTCAGAAGAACTTTGAGGAAGCAGTACAACTGAACATCCTCTTCCAAGAATATGAAGCAGGTCGTTGTTCTGAATAACATTCTGCACAAATTGCTCTTTAACCAGTGTTTCACCTTCACCCTTCTGCTTATCTTTCAGTCTAGAACTGCGAGGCTTTAGATTGATGCATACAGGTATTCTGCAAGGTGAAAATTAGAATAAGGAGTGATCTATCATTAATTTCATGTAGCAACTTAAGTCGCTCAAGTATGTAAAGTTTTTAATGAATTCAGGAAGAACTTGTCTTCCATGTTAAGCTTAAAATGAAGAGTCAGTTCAAATATCAGGCTAAAAAGTAGTGAAAAATAAGGTGTTAAGATGGAAAAATGAGGCACACACAAATTCCGATCACACAAAAACATGACATCTTTCATAAAAATAGGATAGGAATTACACTCCAGAAAAGATTCTGCCGTGAGGAAGAGGTGGGAATATTTAATGGATTTCAACTTTGATCACATAACAATATTTGAACAATCTCTACTAAGTTTTAGCTGGAAATGCATTCCAGGAGGAACTTCTCTTCCCACTTAAGCCTAAAATGAAAAGTCAGTTGAAATATCAAGCTTAAAAATAGCAGAGAATAAGGTGTTAAAACAAGTAAAAGTGAAGCATACACAAATTCCAATCACACAAAAACATGACATCTTTCATAGAATTAAAGTAGGACAGGAAATTCAGACCAGAAAAAAAATTTTGCCATGAGTAAGGGATTGGAATACTATTCAACTTAACATAAGAAACAAAAACAATATTTGATCAATCTCTACTAAGTTTTAGGTGGAAACCAAGTCCTTATTGAAAAGGGGGAATGTCTAGGAAAACAAGAAGCAAGGTACTAAATAAAATGTTATTACTATTAGTAATATAAAAAAAGTAGAAAAAGCTGATTAACCATTGGTTCACCAATTAAAATAAAGTGGAAAAAATGATGCACTATACCTTGTACGAAATTCCAGAGCAAGATCATAAAGTAACTGGAAATGAGACACCATTGGAGGGTAATTAATTGATGCTCTTCGGATCGCTGCTTCTTTGGCAACTCTCAACCATTTAGGGGTTGCAATGTTAGCTGCCTCAGCACAGTTAAATCCTGAAAATTAAAACCATAGAAAACATTAGCATATTCACAAATAAATCTCCAATATTCCAATAAAAAGAAAAAAAGGTGAGATTCATAGGTATTATTACCATGACTGAAACCTGAATGATAGGCTCTAGGGAAAGTGACAACAAACTCCCCAGCGTTTTGAACTAACCTGATGTTAGTAGATGGAAGGATTAGAATATATAGATATCAATTACAATGATCATCTTCAAGATTAACACATATTATCAACCCCAGGGAGCAAAGAGAGATTGTAGCACGAAATAATAGGTCTTTGAATCCATTTCACCCATTTTCTTGCAACTATAACACATAAGAGCAACTTCCCAACCAACAACTTCCCAACCAATAGTGTTGTATTTTCAAGGACTATAATGAATGAGTTACCCATTAATTACAGAAAAGCAGAAGCTGAAAGAGAGGATTAGGGACCGAATAAACTGAGATGAACAAGGTACCTGCAGCAGGGTACACCTGCATTAATAAATACTTCGGGTGAAATAATCGTAGTCTTCTCGCCAAGAACAGCAAATGTAACTGGAAAGTAAACAAAATTTGTAGTTAGTTGAATATGTTGGAGTATAAATGAACTTAGTAACACTATTGTACATATAAATAAACAGAAGCAAAGTATTTTCTCCATAAGAAAGATCTCCGCTTAAAAAATGAGGATCCAGAACTAAGACCCCTTCTCTAGTTCATAATTTTTATGAACTAGGCCTAGGGATGGGGACAGCCAAAGTTGCTATCATAATTTTTTGTTACTTTTGGTCTTAGGGGGGCACCTAGGCCTAGGGATGGGGAAGGGTAGCTGAACCCAGGTTGGAAAGCTCAATGCTGAGTTACCCACACATCAGTAGCTACTAGCTATTATAACTATCAGAGATACAACAGATCAAACAGGAAAGATTATCCTAGGAATCACCAAGTAGGCACCACATAATGGGCCATTAAATCTACAAGAATTCTTAGGTCAATGGTCAGCCAACTATGTTCCACATCTTTCTCCTGGCTCACAAAATGATACAAACCCCTACACAAGTGTGCATATACATCTGCTCAATGCACGCCACACCAAGGAGCTCAATTATAAGAATTCAGTAGTTGAATCCAATATAAATTACCAAGAATCCACGAAAATCACTCATTCCCACCTTCCTGGCAACTCACTCACATTATTCAACAATGAATCTCATAGAACTTATACCAGTTACTCAGATTCGTTCAGTTGCCACGATTTTCATAGAAAAATCCTTTAATCACCCGTCAAATAAAACAACGGCAACAATTTATCAAACCAGGACAAACCGAAAAACAGGGGAGGCTAATAACAAGTGAGTCACCAAGAGGATTGATCTCTTCTCCATAACCATGAACACGAACCACTTCCTCGAAGGCAACAGCAGCCTCTTTAGGCACGCCATACCAAGTCTTACCAGCCCCCATATGCAAGTAATTCAGGCTATGCAAATCATGATCCTCCACATGCCACGCAAACCAACTGAACATCATAGCTATATACAACATAGGAGAAGTAACCCCAGGAATCTCCTCTTTCATGAACCTCAGCAATGAACCTTTTGCCCTAGAAACACTCCTCATATTCCACTCTGTTTCTCCCACAGTCAAACCCTCCACGGAACCTCTTTCTTTACTCTTATTCATCGAAAAAGCCGAACCCGCCATGTCGTTTGCGTACTCAACCGAAAACGGCTTGTCCACAGTGGCCTTCCAGTACAGGGTTTCGATCTCCAGAGGAGAGAGCACCTTCTTCGAGTACTTCTTCAAGTAAATTTTCTCAAATGCTTTGGCCTTCGCTTCAAATTCCTGAAAAGTATAGTACTCGCCGCTCTGCCAAACCGGCCTCCGAACCGGCCTCGGCCTCCGAGGACAGAAACCGATCTGCTGCTGCCGAGTTGTGAATGTCGGTGGCGATTTCTCACCATTCCTCGCGGCAAGCGACCGGCTTAAGTTAGCAATCGCTGTCTTCTTCGGAGAAGCCAGAACGGGAGGCACGATTTTGCAGATTCCATACTTTGAAGCTTCTTTCTCGATTTTGAAAATGTAGGCAATTGGATCTTGAAATTCCGCCACAGTTGGGTGGTACTCCGGCGCTACAGGCAAGTTCTTCAGCCACTGAAACACCTCCTGCGAAGGCACCTCCGTCGCTAACCCGCCGGATGATGCCATCTTCTAAGCAGAGATTCCAAACTCTAGTTTCCTCTCTCTAACACAGAGTAGCCCATTTCTAGAGAAAGAAAACAGAGAAACAGAGACTTGAAGAAGAGAAATGACTGATCAGATTCTCTGCTTATCATTGTTATTATTTTATGTGTTCTTTATATTTTCTTTTTCTGGTCTGGTCTCTCTGTCCTCAGTGCTCTGTTTATTACAGAGAGGCTAAAAAAATTGAAGAGACAGTGGAGTGGAGGTATGGATTAATAATGATATGTGGGGAGTTTCCTTTTCCTGCGTTCTGGAAGCTTTCGGAAATGCCATTGCTTTTGTACTATATTACAGTTTGCGCCATTCATTTTCCCAAAGATCAATTGAGATAATTGATAGGCTGATTTTTTGCATTTCAGTCCCTTCTCTGATCTTTATATATTTAACATTCTGCCCTTGTACTTGCAACGTTAAGGTCCACTGTTTTCACCTTTCACCGATTTGAGTAATTTCACCCTCGGAGTTTGACTTTGACTACAGTCAAACGGAGTCCACAGGAAAACCAACCAAACGGTGCCACGTCAAGCAACAAAATCTTTTTAATAAAACGAATGAAATTAAGTTGATTGGCTGTTTAAGGAAGTCGGTGCATAGCTCGGGCCAATAGGTGTGGTCTAAGCAGCGGCGGAACCAACCACCGGTGACGGCGGTGGAAGTGGAGTGTTAAAAGCGAAAAAGCCGAGTACCCCCCAACGGTCGTTTGTCATTCACAAGTGTCAACCCTTTTTTGCAGACAATAATTGTAAGGACTTTTCCAATCATTGTCGTACTTGAAAGTCTAAGATGCATCGGTGGTCTGTTACCCCGTCTTTCGTTATTCACCCGTGAGAACATAGAGAGGTCAATTTCAGGTGTTATTTTATTGGATACTACGGCCGGATTTATATTTTATAAAAATTAAACAAATTGTTATCATTATTTGTAATATTTCTTTTTTTTTTGGTAAATAAGATATGAGGGAGGAGTACAACACGAGGACTTCTCAAGAGGTCACCCATCCTAGTACTACTCTCGCCCAAGCACATTTAACTTCAAAATTTTAATGCTATCCGATGCATTAGTGTTGGTATGATCAAA
Organism: Erythroxylum orinocense; assembly: GCA_025531955.1. Taxonomy (NCBI): domain Eukaryota; kingdom Viridiplantae; phylum Streptophyta; class Magnoliopsida; order Malpighiales; family Erythroxylaceae; genus Erythroxylum; species Erythroxylum orinocense. The sequence continues at coordinate 31,423,378 of JANZLX010000006.1, read as the reverse complement.
CCCAGCACTAATATTCGAAAATTGATAACGACAAGAATTTGTTTATATATTATTGTACTTTAATAATATTAAATGGTATTCATTAAGTTTTGAATAAAGTATAAATTTATTATTAAAAATAACCGCAAACATTTATTTATATCTTTTATGAAATATTGAAATGTAAATTACATATTTATTTAATATTTTAAAATTACACTAGCCTTTAAGTTTAAGAGGTTTAGATTGTCTGATTACATAAGTTAAGTTATGTCTCATTTATTAGGAATTGGTATACGCCTAACTTTTTTTATAATTGATGGTAATATTAGTATTATTTAAAAATATAACACAAACACAACGTATGCATAAAACTCCTATTTTGCGAAAGTCGGTGAGGGTAATCAATATACGCAATCTTTTCTTTGTATTTTTTTACAAAAAAAATTGTTTCCATGACTTAAATTTGTGACCTTCTGGTCACGAATGAATAACTTTATCAATTATTTTAAGATTCACCCTTTATTATTTAATAATATATAACATAATATTATCAACAACAATATAAATTTAATTAAATGTCTGAGTATAGTTTAAATCTTTAGATTGGATAATATATGTTGGAAATAATTCTTTTAGTATCAAATTTGTATAACTAGACATATTAATTTAAACTTGATCTGAGGTTGAATTAATTAAAATAATATCATTTTGTTAAATTATATTAAAATAATATTGTTTTGATCCAAATGCTATTAAATTTTAAGTTGTTTGAATTCAACAGAACTTTTTTTTTAATTCAAAGCTAGACCTTTTATTAAGCAAAGGTATGATAATAATTCCAAATCATAAAAGAGGCATACAAATGAGAATGTCAAGCTAACTCATGAGCTTCAACATTGCAGTGCTTACT
>JANZLX010000006.1:31381371-31395184 GCA_025531955.1 Erythroxylum orinocense | reverse complement strand
ATATACATTATAAATGAAATAGGAGTTAATAATTAAACAAATATATACTTAATTTGAAATTATTTAATTTAATAAAACAAAATAAAAATATTCAACAGATTATAAATTTAATTTCTTTAAAAATAATTAATCTTATACATAATCATTATCAATACATATATAGTCATATTAACAATTTAAGTCCTATATTTTTAAACAAAATTGAAGCTACTTAATCAAAATCAACACCAATACTACATTCTAAACTTCTTGCAAAATAAAATCAATATTACTTAAAGTTCAACAACAATTCAACAAAAACACCTATAGGCATTTTGTCAAACACTTGGTGTGCACACATTTGTTCATCCCTAATTTAACAAAATTTCCCACATTTTTCCCTTTAATCTACAACAAACACAAACCCATTCAATAACACTCACCAATTAACATTTTTAATCAAACAACAAAATAATATTAACCTCAAATCAGCTCCACCGATTGTAGAGGAAGGAGAGGAAGAAACCACGTTACCTTCGAACGTAACCACCAAAGCAGGGGACGTCGGTGACGTAAGGCTCGACGACGATGGCTGGAGCAGACAACGGCAATGGCGTTTGAATGTGGCCACAGGTGAGGTCAAGACAACGGAGAAGAAGAAAAGGAGAAGGAGCGCAGGAGAATGGGAGGAGAGAAGGTCTGCTGAAGGCTTAAAACGTTAACCAAAACGACGTCGTTTTGGTTAGTTTTTTAAATGTTATTTTTTTAAACGATAAAAGACGACATTTTCCGACGGAATATACGCCGACGGTAAATGACTGCTTCTCGTCTTCTTTTTTTGACATATTTTTTATTCCTTCTGTAATTACCGACGGAATTAGTTCCGTCCCTGAAATTTCGTCCCTATTTCATCATTTTCTTCTAGTGCTTTACTTGCAAGCTAATAAAACTTGTCCAATGTGTGAGTGAGGAAACAAGAGATCATATGCTCTTTACTTGTCCATTCAACAATAGCATATAAGAATATGTCAAAAGTAAGTGTCTAAGACTTGATCCAAGAAACTCCCTCACTGATATAGCACAAAGATTGTCTAATTTGACAGCTTATTCGAAATCTGATAAGTTGATTTACATCCTTGCTTTTAGGAGGCTTAGTGTACATACATTTTGGAGGAAAAGGAATTTTAGATGCTTTGCAAACAAAAAATCATAAATAGACTTGAAAAACCGTAATCAGAATTGCAATGCAAACATCCTATATTCTCTGTGGTTCAGCCTGATTCTGACTGAACGGAACGTTACCGTCTGGATTCATGGATTGACTGTTTTCCTTGGGTGAGATACCTGCAAAACAAAGAAGGCACATCGGGGGTGATGTCCCGATTAGCCTCTACGATGCTCAAGTTAGGTTTTTGGAGAAGGTGAGGATGCTGAATGCAGAGAAAGCTAGGTTATGATTGTTTACGTACCTCAATCACGATAGGATCTTACCTTATATACAGATGGATATTAGGTTTAGGTCTTCACGTATGTAAGTCTTTGAGATTGCATGGGAGTCTGTCACATGCAGGTGGGTTGAGAAGAGCTTGGATCGGGCTTGGGCTTGACATGATTATCTTTGATAAGGTTATTCCTTTGTGACCTTCTAAGTTTGAGTCACATAAACAACTTCTTTGTGAAAATGCAAAGGGAAGCCTGCGTACAATTGATATTCCTGCCCTTGTCATTTACAAAATATATTTATCTTATGGAATTTTGGATAACACTTAAATGTAAGGTAAATCTTATAATTATGATTTCATTATAATTTTATTTTTAAAATATATTTATCTCACCTAATTCATCTTATGCATTTTATTCAATTAAAACATGCATAAGATAAAAATATCTTTAATTAACTATGTCATAAAGTTATAACCAACTCATTGGTTGTAGAGCTTAAACTAATATGTTATATGATCTATATTTCTTAGATATATGGGGATCCATCATACTTTTCTTAGTGCCAAAAGAAATTTTATTTTCACTTTTTTTTCATATTTACCCTACTTATCACATATGAGAGTTGGCGAGGATACGCACCCTTAGTTTGTTTGTCTACTTCCAAAGTGAAGTAGTCTTTAAGATATCAAATTCATGTATGTTTTAACCATAAATTATATGTAAGCTCCTCTCTTTTTATGAAAGATAACAGAAAGTGAAAGGACGAATACAAGTAGTTTGCCTTGCTCTTCCTCTAGTGATATTAGGTTTGTAATAGTAAGATTAGTGAGCCTAAACAAGTCAGGTCTATCAGCATATAATCCATCATCCTTGTTACTATTAAGATCCTTAATAGGCCGTCTTTTCAATCTACAAATCTCAAACCTAACAAGATATTGAGATTAAGTGATTCTTTCTTGATTTGGAATGTGAGTTTTGTGAAGGTTAGCTTCTTAACCTTACAAATCTAATTTCCTAAATTTGAAAAGAAATTTAGTTTTATCAAAGTGTTATTAGAGCTTGATTCTGGCAAAGTTGATGTTGAGTTATGATAGAAGGAATAAGAGCTTAGGGATTAAGGTGAATCGACGGAAGATTGTGCAACCGGATGTAGGAGTTAAAGCTTTGTCTAGAAAGAAGTAAACAAGAACTAAAGGAATGGATAATGCAATTGTACAAAAATGATAAGGTGAAGGCAGTAGGTCGCTGATATGATAAGAGTGATCAATTTTTCACTTGAGCAACATTTGGAGCACTTACAACAAGTGTTATAAACATTAAGGCTTCATCAGTTATACGTTAAGATGTGCAAGTATTCTTTTGGGGCTTCATAGGTGGAATATTCGAGACATGTAATTAGTTGGGAAGGAGTATTAATATATCCTGATAAAATACAAGCACTATATGATTGGCTAGAACCAAAAATAATTAAACAACTTTGGGGGTTCTTAGGTTTGTGTGGCTACTATGGAAGATTCATTAAGGGTTATGGTCAGATAAGCAAGCCTTTGAAAAATCTGTTGAAGAAGATTGCATTTGTATGGACTTGGGAGGCAACAATTCCATTTATGGCTCTAAATAGTTTAGCAAAATGCTTTTAGCAAACGTGGCTTCCTAAATTGATTGAGTTTGATAACTGTCTCCAACATCTTATAAAGCAATCAACGGATCACCATAGAGCAGAAAAGGAGTTCCAGGTGGATAATTTCGCCTATATTGAGCAAAATAAGCACAGTATAATAAAAGTTGTACACTGTGTTCAGAAAAAGGTTATTGTCTATCATTGACTTCAATGGTAGAATCAATCAAGAGGCCGAGAGGCAGTAACTTACCCTATGGCGGATGAGTAGGACTTGTAGCTCAGAAGATTAGAGCATGTAGCTAAGAACCACGGTATCGAAGGTTCGAATCCCTCCTTGCATACAACCACCCAAAAAAAAGGACCTTTCTCTCTAAAGATAGGACAATCATGATCAAATCAGCGGATCCAACATATGAACAACAGTCCTAAATTTGAAGTTCAATAAGCAAATCTTTCATATGCCAAAGCTGACAATTATGTTTATATTCACTTACAATCAAATATTAAACTTGAAACTTGAATTCATTTTAACGATTTCCTGCACAAGAATTTTGATTCGTATCACGTCGACGCGACAAGCTCTTCCATCGATCGTATGGCAATTCATCGAAAGATCTATACACTAAAATGGTACTTTCAGCATCGGAGAAATTACAGTAAACTCGTTCTCTCAATCATAAAGAAATCGACCTAAAAAACCATGGTTATGTGATTCCTTAAAAAGTATCCTAATGAGGTGTATCCTATTTATTTTGGCCAGATCTCGTTCCCTAGGATTGATTCAGAGCTGGTTGAAGAATAGAGCCTCCAAATAAACCCGGCTGTGACCTGAAGCATCATTGTCAAAGAAACTCGCACTTGCTTATGCCACTTTGTTCAGAGTATAACCTTATGCTACAAGGCCACTGAGACCGCGTTTGATTTTTAAGACTCCGGTACTCTGACATTAATTTTCTGTTCATTTGGTTTCAAGCTGAGCCACGGATCACCCAGCAGTGCAGCCGGAATCATCAAGACTGCTAGATCAATTTATAACCTACAATAATTTCAGCTACTTTGTAGTGCAACCATGTATGTGATGTTATCCGCCCATCAATCCTGTGAAAACTCATGCCATAAGAGTGATTGCTCAGTTTTTATCAGATACCCCTAATAGCTCCACAGCATTCAGGGAACAAAGTAGGTAGCTTCAAGCTCATCAACTGAATAACTGGCTTAACTGACAGAAATTCTCTGTTGAAAAATGAAAAATTGTATGCACTTGAAGTGAGAAATTAGTAGGAAGATCAATCCCTTGTATATTCATAATTATCTGATTAAGTAAGCTACCTACCTTCGTTCAGCTTGTGTGGATACTAACTGTGAGGAATGCAAGACAGACCACAAGACAGTTTAGACATAGCCACTGCTTTAATCATGTTGGACTTTGCTGCATCCAGTAACGGGTCAGCTTGGAGGGCCTTATCAAAGCAGAACTTTGCCTCCTCCCATTTGCGCTCTGCTATAAATACAAGACCAAGATTGTTGAAGGCCGGAGCATAGCCAGGCTGCAGTTCAAGTGACTTTGCAAACATTGCCTTAGCTCGATCATATTGCTTTTGTTGCCTGTATAAATTTCCAAGGTTGGAAAATATTGCATGTGCTTGTTCAGTAGTTGCACATGCCAAAGCCCGCTTGTAGACATCTTCGGCTTGAGAAGATTCCTCCGACAATTGCAGTGAGATACCTACCCAATACCCATCATATGCATAAGGGTGCCACATAAAAGAATACATATAAAGAAGTTAAAGAGCATGAATCAGCACAAACCAAGGTTTGACCATGCATAGCTGCAGTCTTTCATCCGGGCAACTGAAATTTTGAGATACTTCTGTGCTGTTTTAAATTGTCGGGAGCAGAGATAATGCAAGCCAAGCTGGTGCCATTGTACCCCATCATCTGGATCTTCAGCAATTGCCTATTTCATATACATGACTCATGAAGTGTTTTGGCTAGTAAAAGACTCGGACACTCCTCGTGATTTGTTTGATTCATAAAAATTCCTTATGATTTTTTATTCTCAAAAAAGCCCTCGTACTTTATTACATAGACATATACAACCCTTCCGTTTTCAGTTAAAAAAAATTTGATAGATACACCACGTATCAATTCCGCCTAAAAAGTTGATCAAAAAAATCAACAAAAAGGCTGTGTATGTCCATTTAACAAAGTATGTGAACTTTTTTCTGAAAATATAAAGGTGTAGGAAGTTCTTTAAGAATGAGTCAAATTAAAAGGGAGGTCAAGCTAGGACAAATATGTTTTCCTTCATCAGATGGGGTCGGTGGAGAAAGACTGAAGAGCCATACCAAGAAACGTACCATCAATTCCAACACCAAAAACAGCATGGTATTTTGCTTTTTAATTGAAACATAATTACCTCAGAAAACTGAAATAACCATACTAGTTCTTGTATTACTGGATTAATGCCTATTTTGATATTTCCAACATGAGGAATAAAATAAAACGTACCAGTATTTCGGGAAAAACAAATGGAGACTGACAAATTTACCTGTTTTAAACTTAGGTGAGCATGTTCTTCCACCTCCATCAACTTTTTCTGCTCTGTATCAAAGGCTGCTGCAATCTCATGTTGAGGCTTGTGAACCATAGCTAGTCCAGCCCAAGCAATTGGAAGATCGATTGGAACAGAGTCTCCTTCTCTTAATATTGAAGCCATTTCATTTCCAGCCCAAAAAAGCTGTTCACTGGGATCCTGAGACCTTTCTGCATCCTTGATTCTATGAACTGCCACAGCATATCGCGTAGACATGCAGTTAGGCTCCAATTTCACAGCCTGAAAAATGATAGAACCAATATAGGACCATTATAACCTCAAAAGACGACCAGACAAGTCCTTGCATTCAACACTTGGCAAGAATTTCCCGAGAATAAAAAACAGGAGTCAACATTCTAAGGTAATTATTGATAATCATTGGAATCACCAAATAGCTCCTTTTATCCTTTTTTTTTTTTCATTTTTTCTTCTAATAAAGGTGAAGCAGGCATGAAAAATAATCAACAAATAAGTAATAAATGACAACAATAATGAATCATGAATACCTTCTCCAAACATTTTCCAGAACTTTTGTGGTCCCCAGCCATGTAATATGCATAGGCTAGATTTGCCCAGGTGTGTGGTGCTCTGGGATCAACTTTTAATGCAGCTAGCAGACATTCCTTGGCAACATTAACAGCTTCAAACTGATCTGTTGAAGCACCTTGACCAGCACGTGCCCCAGCACCTGAGTATTTTATAAGAGGAAGGCTTTTAATCCAGAAGCATTTGTTGAGAAAGAGGATATATTCACATCAACCACAGAATTCATTAGGCTGAAGAATTTACATTAAACGTATGAATTCCAAAGAATATGGCATCCAAAATCATCACAAAACTCTCACCTGCAACCACTGAACCAGATTTAGACAAAAGAAGGGCAGCATAATTGATTAAGGCAGTAGGATGATTTTGATCCTTCAGAATCACATCTTGAAAGCATTTTCCTGGTAAGTCTGAATTCCCACTGCAAGATTAAGTAGTAACTAACAGTTTAAAGATAAAGAACAACAGGAAACCTTAAGGAACATTAAGTAAAGACCTAAATTGATGAGTAGTTGAGCACACAAAAAGAATACCAATCTCCTACCTTAGGAGGTAGGCAATACCAAGATTTGCCAGGCAGTCGTAGTTGTTGGGATCAAAGGACAACACAGCTGACAGAACTGAGATAGCACTCTACTAGAGATAATCCCCCACGTCAAAACATAAAAGAGCGGAACTCACTATCTATGAAACAGCAGCGAAAAGACTAGATCGCCATACCTGTAGACGCCCAGATTTAACAAGTAATAAACCCAGTGTGTTCCAAACAGATGCCCGTCTAACATCCAATTGCATAGACTCTTTTAGCTTAGAAAGAATATCCTCAACCTCTTCGGCATCAAGTTCTTTGTCCTTAACGTTTTCAGCAGAATTTTCCAGTAGAATACACTACAACATTTCATTCACAACATAATCTACCATAAACCATGAAAAATTCGAGCTCTTCTCACAATTCAAAGTAACCTTACCCAAAAAAAAAAAAGATTAAGCACCTGTGCGTGGTGAATTTGAACCAAAGAAAGCAACTCGGGTCTAGAGACCTCCGCCTCACAGCGGAGCAATATCTCTTCCGCCTTCTCATAAGCCCAAACTGCCTGAAGAAAGACTCGCATTAAACAAATAATCAACGCGACGCACAGAAGATTATCCAAACTTTAACCAATTAAGGCCAAGATTCGAAAGTCACCTTCTGCGGTTGGCCCATTCTCTGGTACATGAGGCCAAGCATAAAATGAACATGAGCATTTTTAGGCATCTTCCTCGCAACCTGAACCAAACCCTAGCAAACAGCAACAGAACTAATCAAGCAACGCACTAACACATGCAAGAAAGTAATCAGTAAACTATAAAGCGGCGACTTACAGTTTTGAGACTGCTAACTTTCTCCTCGCGCGAAGAGCTAGGGCCAAGTCCGCTCTGATCGTCACCGTCAGCTCCATAATCAAGAAAACCCTCCACTTTGCTGTTTCTTGCCCGGCACTTTCCAGATTTGTTCGATTTTTTTACTTCAACTACCATCATGTCACCATCCTTGCACTTTAAGCTGTTTTTATCTCCAAGTTGGTTGCCGTCGGTTTCGGGAGGATTCACGTTGAGATCAGCGAGAACAACAGGTTGAGCCGTCTTCGAGCACTCGTCGGTGATGCTTCCTCCGGTTACCGGTTCTGATTTTACAGATATGGACACTACCGGCGGTTCAGACATTTTCGTTTACGATGGGGAGAGGCTTTGTTTGGTAGATATAGGTTTCTGATAGTAGCTGTTTGGATATGGGGGCCGTTGTAAACTGTTAAGGGATTAGCTTAACTGGGCCTGGGCAAACATCAGTAGAGCAATCTCTAACGGTGTGAAGGCTCGAATGCCTACTTTTGCTTTTGCTTTGAATTTTTAAAATATTATGTTAGTACAGATTTTCAATAAGAAAAATTAGTAATTAATACAGATTGTACATAAAGAAGTTGTTTTTTTTACTATAAAATTATAAGTTTAGTAATATATCATGACTCCGCAAAATGAGAAATCTTGTGCTCTGAATTCGGTTTAGCATCACCCCTTCGGTTCTGAACTCAACATCACTAGACAAATCACGTAAATGGAAGATAAATGTGAGAAAGGGAACAGAGGGCAGGAAGAGAAAGAGATGATAATTTAGAAGCATAATCATTTCTTGTCCCTAAAACTATGTCAATAAAACAAAGAACCAACTTTATACATTGGCTGGGAATGGGATCACAAGGATCTCCGATGAAGTTGAAAACATCACATGGAGTCCAGATACCCCATTATCTATCTACCCACCTTTGAAGAGAGACCGGTAAGCAGTAAGCAGTACATAAGCTATAAGAAGGTAAGAGGGTAATTAACATACATGCGATGCGAGAAACCCAAATACTAGTTGTTTCTCAAGTAGCTCAGGCATCTGCCACAGAAGACCCAAAGCATGCTAGAAGCCATCCCTTTTCCTGAGCATACTCCAAGTAACTGTTAAATTTCTCTTTCGCATCCGGAATGTCAAGAGCAAGATCATCGAGCCCATCCCTGATCCGAGTGAAACCTCTGGTCATCTGATTGATTGTAATCAGCCCTTCATTGAAGCATTCTTGGAGGAGAGCCAGCATCCTATCATTCTTCTTCTCCATAGCCATAACCAGCGCCTTTTTCACCACCTCATGGTTAAAAAAGGGCATTCCAAGATCTCGAATGCATTGGCAAGCTTCACCTACAACACCCCCACTTTCATACTCTTCCAGGAGCTTCGATATCTTGTCCTTTGCATCCTCCACAGCCCACCCACTACAGCCTCCCCAACACCTCAACAGCCTCTCACCAGCATGACGGGCCGCAATTAGAGATCGAGCCACATGTACAGTCTCAATCCCAGTGCAATCTGATGGCAGCTTGCTGTTTATCTCCGCTAGATTCAAGGGAGCCAATACATCATCAATCACAGCCCTAGCTAGAAAGAGAGAAAGTTCATTGGAAACATCCAAAATGTCCAGTACTGTATCTTCTGCAGATTGTAGAAGCATGACAAAGCCATTAACTATATCTTCGGTGGAGAAAATCTCAATGTGAAGAGCTGATAGCAGAACAGATGCCATTTCTTTCTCCCGGTTCTTCCTGTCCATTGCCAGAGTGATGAGCTTTTTCAGGAAAACTGGGTTAAACTCTGGCATGCCAAGATCTTCAAGGTTCCGAATTAGTTCTGGAATGTCATCAGAGTGAAAGTACTCATGGATTATCGCAACAGACTCCTCCTTATACTTCCTCAACTTTTCATCCTCACCTAGACTTTGTACACCCTCACCAGAGGATTTCAAGAATGACTGATCAAGCCAACCATCAGCGACAGCCCTGGGAACGATTGACTGGAACAAAGCTTTTGCAGATGGAACGTCAAGAGCAAAGTCGTCCAGGCTCTCAGCGAATCTAGCAAAACCCTTCACCATCTGACTGGAGCTGATCAGGCCTTCCTCAGAAGCTTCCTTCAGCAGCTTCAGCACAAGTGGTTCAGCGGTTTGAATCTCCATGGCAAGAACCAGAGCTCTTTTGACAACCTCATGATGAAAGAATGAAACTCCTAATTCCCTGATACACCTGCAAGCCTCAAAAGCATCACCATTCTCCACATACTCCCTCAATAAATCAGCAATTTTTTTCTTTACTTCCTCAACAGTGATGTGAGTGCTACCACCCCATTTCCTTTCCACAAGTTCTGCATGATGTGGGGCTGAGAGATAGCTCTTCTCAGCAGTTTGGAGGACCTCAAATCCTTTAGATGATTCTGGAATGGCCTTCTTTGCTCTGGTGAGAAAAGCAGGAGGTAGGATCTCATCAACCACAGCACGGGCTATAAATAAAGCAAGGATGTCAACTGCATCCAGTATGTCTACTGCTAGATCATCAGCAGACTTTAGAAGCATGACAAACCCATCCCTAATCTGGGATGGACTTATAACGTCTGCATAAAGTGCAGATAATAATACGGAAGCCATTTCCTTCTCCTTGTCATGCCTGTCCATAGCCATGGAAACAAGGCGCTTAATAAGGTAAGGCTGATACGCACTAGAACCAAGTTCTCTAAGGTCTGATGCTGCAACTTCCACATCACCATTACTGAAGTACTCCTCTATTGTGGAAACAATAGCCTTTTTGTACTCATCTAGGGGGTCTGAGATGGTTGCCCCAACAAGCTGATACGGTTCCTAACAAGTGAGAGAGAGAAAGGCTAAGAAGAAATAAATGTAAGTAAAATCAAATACCACGTGTAAACCGAAAAGGGGGCAATAGAAGAAAACAAAACATGATCCAAATCCGCAATAACCGTTATGCACAGCCTAAGAGACATGACTTAGAAGGAAAATTGTCAAAAAGTGCAATTACCTCTCCACTGTCGTAGTTAGGATCATTCCTATCAATATGGGAACCACCATCAGTATCCAGTAGTTTCCCCCATGTGCCCTTACCACCAGCACCATCTGCCACGTTAATAAATACGACAACTAATTAGCATAAAGAAAATGGAAATGCTTTTATACATATCACTATCAGTCCTTTACATATTACACAATGCATGCAAAAGGAAAAGAAAACAGGAATCAATGATTGGCCACACAACTGGCAGAAATTTGAATGAAAATGCACATTTTTGCTTTCGATAGTGTCATACAGTCACCAATATCTGGTAATGAATTTATAAGAAAGCAAGTCCCTAGATCAAACAGAATTATCAGCTCATTTATAGAGAAAAAGATAATTCACTTTTTTTTCCTTCATAAGATGTAGCATGCACAGACGGAAACCCTATATTCAAACAATTTCAAGAGAAGTAAATCTCGCCACTAGCTCTTCAAACATAAACGTGTGAGCCAATCACACAAAACATGTAAACCAAAGTTGACAGAAACCTATCTATCATCATACAGCAACAATGAATCTAGTTTCAAAATGAAAGATATAAACCCACCACAGACAACCTCCTAAAACAAAATCATCACAAATCTATCTATAAAATCATGGTGGGCATTCAAGCAGACTCACCCTTTTTGACACGCACAAACTTTCCAGAATGTGACCGACGCATATGCCTCGGTGAGGTAATCCCTGCGGTAGGTGCCCTCGCAGAGAGCAATGCCGATGGGGTTTTGGGTGATGATGATAAACTCTTCGGAGAAGAAGACAAGTTCTCCACATTCAAGCTTGCTACTTTCAACATTTCCCTCTGCTCATCGGTCAGAAATCCCTCACTCGACGCCATTTACACTTTGTTCCAATCTTAATAACTATATTCTAGACACCAATCATTGAATCATTAAACTTATCTTAACAAGATAACAATTTTAAAAAGAAAACGCTAGACGGAACCAAGTATAACTTCCATTTCTCTTCAAATTTAAACATATAAACACGCAGTCAGTAAATTTATGAAGGCAATGGAAAAAGAAAGTTCCAGTCTAAATTCTCTAGAATCGTCAAACAATGCCAAAAAGTTCAACATCATCTAGAAATCAAACATAGCACACGCCAGAAGATTCGAGAAATAAAAAACCTGTAGGCTGAATCTAAAAATTCCGATATCGAAACTTCTGTGCTTGGCCCGGATCCGAGCCAAGACAGGTAAAAGAGCAACGGATCTCCAATCGGACTATGGAGATCCGAACCGAGGGGGCGAACAAAACGGACGATAGAGACGATTCAGCGACCACAAAGATGGAGCGTCTGTTCGGTTGCAGATCCGAATTCAAGTAATTTTACCGGTTAAAGCGAGAGAGAGAAATGGATGAGAACGAAACAGAAGAAAGGGGAGAGAGAGAGAGAGAGAGAGGGAAACGGGGGAGAGGGAGTGTAATTTATATAGTATGGAGGCTGCGGTTACGAGTACACGTCAGCTGGGGGGTTTCGGCTATAATATCAGTTAGGATGCCACGTGGCATCCAGTCCACAGGCCGTGTTGCCTGTCGTTTGCTGCAACCCGGCGCCGTGTGAACCGGTTTAGGGTTTTCACGGGTCACCACCAGTCCCACTTTTCTTCGTCTTTATTGATTGAATTGCGGAAATAACCTTGTAATTGTTCTTTTTGTCTTATTTAGTGTACCGAAAATGGGCACAGTGCGTGACATGAGCCTTTTACATGCAGTAGGTCTTTTCAGCTTTAAGTAGCAGTTTCAACTTTGTAAACAGATTACCTATTTTTATTATTCTATTATTATATTTCATGAGTATTTATTTACATGCAGTAGTTCATTTAAACTTTAATTAGATTAATTAATTACCAATTACGACTTTTACGTAAATATTGTAATAGATTACCTTTTCATATTATTCTCTTATCACGAGCATTCATTTATTGATGACGAATAGAAATAAAATAACGAAAATAGGTGATCTAAACCCGTAAATATTAGTTTAGTTCCTTTTTCCTTATAATTTTTTATGAATTAATTTATAATCCTTTTACAATTTTTTGATAAATATCTTATTATTATTGCATAAAAATCTCTTATTCTTTTTAACTTTTGTTTTAATGTAATATATTATGTTCAATGAATTTTATTTTAAAAATTGACTTATATATATATATATATAGAGCAGTATTCCCTATTTTTAATATATTTCTTATCCTACTTATTTTTTCTTTTTGCGTCAAAAGAATAGCAACAGTTTAGCTCCATCAACCATTTAATAGGTTAAGAATGTCTTATATTGGCCCCTCATTGGGTAGCCTGGCGGTAGAAAGGGGAGAAGATTATGTGAAGATTGTGGGTTTGAGTCTTGAAAAGAGCAGCCTTTATTTAAGGTGATTTAATCGCCTTGGTGATGACTTATTTTTTAGGAGTAGGTACCTTTGATATTATTTAGGATTAGATCCAGATTTACCTATTTATGAGTCTGAGTGAGTGGCTCATAAATCCCAAGATAGTCGGGCGAAGCCGGAAACACGAGTTATAAAAAAAAAAGTCTTATATTTGATGCTTAAGACATAAGAACTATAATTTAAGGAAGTTTTGCCATTCTTTACCAATTTCCTTTAGTAACTATCCATATAAGTAATTAATTAAAATATCCAATGTTTTAAAATTTGAATTAGTTCAACATGTTTGTAAAGAAAGTATGCATGGAGAATATGTTAGTACGTAGGGGAGACCTTATTACGTACCCAGGGTCCCGTGAAAGGATTAAAAACGAAGGTAATGCGAAATACTTGGATTCAGCTCCATCTCTGATTCCGATGCCGATTCCGAGCCCCAAATGCCTCCAAATCTCCCAGGTCTTTTAGCGGAAAATGCTCACCGACTCACGGACAAGACCTTTCTACAGTTTCCTCAAATCCTGAGCTTCCTTAACGGGCCAGGAACCTTATGCTCGAGAATGTCGTCTTTAGTAACTGCAGGAGACCTTACCTTTATATAGCTTCCATATCGGCCTTCCCCATCACAAGGTCGATATGGATCCGATCCACACTAATTGGGACTCATTTTTCTCCCGAACTTCAACCCATTGATTTAGATCATTTATTGGGCCACTTTAATATCTTTATCTGGATCAAATGGCGTAACTTAACCGGTAATTTATTTAAAACCAAAATTACAATTAATGTTAGTCCAACTTTATGAGACATTGACAAAATT
>JANZLX010000006.1:31279881-31309584 GCA_025531955.1 Erythroxylum orinocense | reverse complement strand
TACCAAAGGTAGTTATCTCAAGAGTCTTATGACTATTATACCATTATACCCGTCATGGGTGTATAATAGCTTACAATAGTCTCCCACAAACGGTGGAGAAGCTTTCGAACTCCTAACACCAAAAAGGAAAGCTCAGTCATAACAAAATTAGGATCAGAAAGGATATTAATAACCTCCAGCAAGTCAACTTCGGCGATGACCCGGCGGAAACCTTTCGCCCAAGCCAACTGAAGCCCAAAAAGCACACCCTAAAGCTCCACTTCTAACGGCGAACCCCGACCTAGGCTATGTTGAAACCCGCCATACCAACTGCCATGACAATCACGAATTAAGCCGCTTGCGAAAATGGTGAGAGACCCGGAGTGAACGGCGCTGTTCGTGTTGACTTTAACCCACCCCGCCAGGGGTTTAGACCAGCCCACAAGGATACCCACGGGAACACCCGAGGTGGGAAACATACAGGTCTCCATGGCATGAGCGCGAGCAATCCACTCGACGTACTCGAGAATAACACGGGAGCCATTCTCCGGCCAAGTAAATCCACCCTCAAAGAGAGTGTTGTTTCTTCACCGCCAAAGGAACCAACACGTGACCCCATAGATAGTGGCCCACGTGTGCTAGTACACCCTGCTCTGCTTAGTAAGGTTAGACTGAAACCACGTCTCCGCTTCCGCCTGAAAGAAGTGTGTGAAAATCACCTCGTGGGGGAACTGGCTCCACATGGTGGCTACCCTCGAACAATCTCCGAGCACATGGACAATAGTTTCAACCTGCCCACAAACCGAACAACGATCATTGGTGGACAGATGACACACCACTTGGTACTGGTTCGTCAGAAGTTTGTGTTTGGCAGCAAGCCAGAGGAAAGATCGAATACTTTGGGGACAAGGCCATGAGAAGGATTAACACATGGCGATGAGATATCTCGTCGCACAAAAAGGAAGGTAGTGAAAGGTAGATAGTAATTTATCTACCTTTCACTTACGAGACAAAAAGGAAGGTAATCAATATAGCGTTGGAATATTTATTATTTTTATTTATGTAAAGATTATTTCAATTATATTCATGCTGTAGTTTGAATAATAAAAGAATTTGAATCGATAAATATTAACGAAAGGTTAAAAAATATTTAATTTCATATATCAATCATAGTCATAATAATATTTTTGAAGCTTAATTGAATATAAAACTCTCTTCTTCTTTTTTAATATTTTACATAGATTTAAAATTTTTGGATTAAATATTTTACACTTTATATAAGTGAATTATGGGTTTAAATATAAGAGGTTCTAAAAGAAGTGTGTTATCATACAATTTTCTTGAGAAGGAAAATGGGTTAAAAGAAAACTCCATTTTAGAGTATTTTTTTTAACAATCTTATGAATATAATAATAATTTCTTACTCTATATAATAATAATTATCATTAAAAAAAATTGTTTCTTGTAAATAAAAATATAAAAAAGCCGCTTATATTAATAACTCTCTCAAGCTCTTTCAAAGCGCATTGGCCAGTACACCTAAAACAATCAAAACCCCTATAAACACGTATAATTATCATTACATGTGAATTAATTAAATGTTGCTAACTCACTTCTAACTTTTTAACTCGAATTACACTAATAATATTTTTTAAAGATATTTTTTTACAAATTATTTAAATTATAGGAGAATCTCATGTCTTTTATCCATCAAATTTAATATTCTATTTTATGTTAAAAAATTAATCAATTTAAAATTTTTACATAAAAAAATAATTTGGCGAATGGTGGAAAATAGGTTTTAAAATATTTTTGAAAATATTCAGTAAAAAATTTCTAATTAATAATTTGAAATAGCATCCTTATCAAAATTATGTTATTAAAAATTTTATTAATATTTTCTGTGACTTTGGACCTAAATTAAGATAAACTTATTATTTTAATATAATTTATCATGTTAAATGATGACATATTCTTTATAATTGTAATTTACTTGTTCTTTTAAATTAGTAGGTATTTAATGATTATTTGGAAATTATTTTGTGAAACATACCAGTCTTATTGTTAAATAATTTCACAAATATTTGTCACGTCGTATAGTCGAATACTTTTAACTATAACATTTCTACCAAAAATATTTTTCATTCGTAACTTTTCTATTTATGGAACTTTCTCACCCACAATCTTAATCATAGCGTTATATTTTGGCACGGAATGGGACTATCCATTGACATGCAATTATGCGTCTAGAATTTTTATTTCTACTCTCATTGTTTGAGCACTATTAATGAAAAAAATTGTATAACTATTATTTTATTGTCTTTCATAATTATTAAAATTAAAAATATTTTATATCTTTTAAATTTTTATGAATATAGTATTTTAGACAATATTAAACTTGATAATTATAAATGTCGAGATCACTATAGTTGAGTTCCCAAATTCACTTGGTATGAGTTTATTTTAAGAAAGTTAAATACCAACGAGTCTTTTATTAGCCTAAATGAAAAACTCAAAGGTAGAAGTTTCGCAAAATTTATAATTGATTCTCAAAAAACAAGTGGGTAAGCGATTGCAATTTTCTAAAATCTAATCACAAGAAGAAAAATTAAGTGCATTAAAAATAAATTACGCACAGAGAACACTAGAAATTTGTTAATGTAGTGACACACACGACCTATGTTTACAAGGTCCTTACTCAGATTAATAAATTTTTACTGTAGTATAATAAGTTTACATAACGCTGTTACGGAACTGTCACCCCTCATTCCTTGACACTATCCACTCATACTTACCCTGTGAAAGTATCTCACACCCAATAGTATGACCAATTCATGCTAATCTTAACAGAAGATTTTAAAATAACGAACAAAACAAAGAGAAAAATATCTTAAGTAATTAAATCAAGAATAAAAGAAACAAAACGAAAGCATTTGAGTTAAAGAACACTCCCCAGTGTGTGCAGTAATATTAAAACATAATCATTGAGAGTCTTCAATAAAAGTTTGCTGTGGAACTTTGAAATTGATTTTTGAAAGACACCCTTACATAGCAGCCAAGGGCAATAATCTATGTCACACAATAGATTACTTATTTATCCGGGGAATCCTTCTTTCTAAAAATATCTTAACTTTTAAAATTCTTCATATTCCAAGATAGTAAAATTCTATACCAAATCAAATTCCTTATTACAAAGATATCCCAAATAAATTAAAGTACAAATAACGCCAAAAATAGAATATTTTAATAATCTACCAATATCTTACAACATTAACTTTCGCTTTGTCTCCTGAGGTTAATTGAGAATATGGTGTTCACCACTTCATTTAGGCACAAGCGAAGTTCGTAGAGGATCAGAGGAAGCTAAACAATAGGAGTTGAAAGACAGTTGGTGAGGTTTAACAAGGTCGAGGAGTATCATCAATAGAGAAGTGAAGTAGTTTGTTGAGAGGTTGCACTGATCCAATTACATGTTATGGTTGACGTTCATTGGTAAGTGTAGCCATTAGGAATTCGTGGTTAGTAGATGCTGATCTGGTAATATTTCATTGTAGGGTTGATATTACTAACATATGATAACATGTATAAGATACATATATATATTTTATATTAATTTCTTATGTTTTGATTGATAAAATACTTATAATTATGAATTATAATTATATATTTTGTATTTTTTGAAGTAGATTGGAGATTTGGATCAAAATGTGCTTAAAAGTAGAGATTTAGCAAAAAAAAAACAAAGGAATAAGGACGTAAAGTTTGGAAAATAATAAAAGTCTATAAAAAAATCTAAAAGTATCCAACAAATAAACTTGATTAAATGGATGAGGCTCTTTTAGAATTGGCTTCAGTTATTTTTGTCCTTGTCTTGCTCTTTTTAAGAGTTTGATTAGCAAGATTTGTTTTGCTAAGATACTCTTAATGGAGGTGAGATTGTTTATATTTAATTTTGATATTATCTTTTATCTCTTTTTAAAAGGAAAATTAGAGAGAGTTTTGACATTATATAAGGGATACATATGCAAAAGATTCACCTTATCTCCTCTCTGTTTAGTTCATTTTTATTTTTCTTTTATGTTGTCTTTTAGAGCTATGTGCAACTCGATTATATTTTTCTAGCCAAAGATTAATTGAAGTTTGATTCTTTAACAGATATGAGATCTAATTGTTTTTCTTTACTTTTTGTTTTTTTGTTTTTTAATATTTCTATATCTTTTGATATTACTAATATTATATCAAAATAATATATTATTAATTGAAATGATTAAAATTGTAAATTTTTTGATTATTCTAATGCTTAATGGTTAAATAACAAAGCTCAATATATGATATAACTATGTTATGTGGAGATATAATATAGTCCAAATAAATTGAACTTGTGTTTATTAGCTAGAATTGGTGGTCTCTCTAATTTTCAATGTTATCAATAGATTAAACCCTGAAAGCTTGTTTAGGTTTACTTTTTGATAAAGGAATTAATCAAAGAACATTTTTTGGTTAACGAAAAAGTAAGGAGAGATATATTGTTAGAGCTTGTTAATAATCGTAACCATTTTATTAAGAAACAGAAGGGTTTATCTTAGTATGATCAATTCAAAAAATCAAAACTGAAATTGTATCTTAGGCTAGATGTTCAATGTTATTTGATTTTATGAAATTGCATTCTCAATTTATTTTATGTCTTTTCTTTTAATCTATTTCAATTTTCATCTAAAGTCCCCCTTTCTTAATTTTATTTTGTTAACTTGGCAAAGGATAAGCTTTATTAGTCCAGTTTATTCGACCTTACTCATTACTATACATAATTCATTTGTTATTAGAAATACGGAATAAAGTGAAATGATTTTAAGATCCTTCGTGAATAATGGGAAATATTCAATTAATTTTATGCAAGCTGCCCTTGATATGGAATTTTTATATAACTCCTCATTTAACATTTTAATGAAAGATTCTTATTATTGGAAAGAAGGATGATGGATGCAGTTAGCAGAGGTGTCATAATGAATAAAACTCCTCAAACTGCTAGAGATTTAATATCTACTATAGTTGTAGATTCTTAACAATTTGGCTTTAAACAAGACTCGTATTTAAGACGAGTGAATGAGGTAAATGTGTTTTATCTTGAACAAAAAATTCTAATTTAACCTATATGTTTTTCAATAGATGGCTATGAGAAAGGTGTAATAAGTCAACGATTGTGGGATTTATGTTGCTCCTAACTACTTAACTGATATGTGCCTAACACTGTAAAATGATGCCCAAGAACATGCCAATGTGATTAGATGATTTTCGAGTCCACCAAATAGGAAATATGATCCTTATTCCAAAACTTATAATCAAAAATTAAAGGATCACCCCAACTTTAATTATGGATTAGGGTTACCAAAATTTCAAAATTTATCAACTGGTCCATCATAATAACCTACCTCAAATCCAAGTATGCCTCTTGAAGATATGGTTAGAGCACTTGTTACTAAGTCTCAATAATTTCAACTGGAGACAAAATCAAGCATCCAAGATTTGGAAAATTAAATTAGTCAACTAGCAGCATTGACTGGTAGACTGGAGAAACAAGATAAGTTGCTCTCACAACACATTGACAATTCTAAACAAAATGCAAGTGCAATTAACTTGCAAAGTGGAAAAGAGTTGAAGGAAAGAGGTCCAGAAAGAACTCATAGTCATGCTTTAGAGGAGGAGACAAAAAAAGAAGTGTTAACTCCACAACAACAATCCAGTCATTCCAAGGTGGTCAATGATGAACAACCCAGAGCATTAGTGACTAAATGTCACTTCCTAGAAAGATTTACCATATGCAAAAAAGAGGAGGAGGAAAATGAAATTCATGATACCTTTCACAAGGTTGAGATAAAAATTCCTTTACTCATTGCAATTAAATAAGTACCTTATTATGCAAAATTTCTCAAAGAATTATGCATTAATGAAGGAAACTAACCCCTAAATGCAAAGACTCAGGTACATTCACTACCCTATGTATAATTGGCAATGTTGGAATTAAGAAAGCTATGCATGATTTGGGTGCTTTAATTAATGTCATGACATTGTCTATTTATAAATCTTTAAATGTTAATCCATTGAAAAAGATAGATTTAGTTACTCAACTTACTGATAAATTTGTTGTATATCCTATGAAAGCATTAGAGGATGTTTTACTGTAAGTTAATGAATTGATTTTTCCTACTAACTTTTATGTCCTTGACATGAAAGAAGATAATTCTCCTAACTCTACATTTGTTTTATTACAGAGGTTGTTCCTCAAGACATCTAGAATGAAGATTGATCTGCATATTGGTGCACTTACCATAGAATTCAATGGAGAAATCTTCAAATTTAATATTTATGATGCCATAAGATACCTTAGTTATGTGTCATATGTCTTTATTATAGATATTATTGATCGTGTAGTGTAAGAATTATTTGTGTTGGATGATAAGAACAATCTAAAGGTCACACTTGGCAATAACCTCGCACTAAAAAAATTACAGAATTTGAAAAACTAGTCTTGTAATGCCTAAATTATGAAATATGAAGAACCAAAATGTGTAGCTAAAAACATTAAAAAAAAAGACACTGATTTAGAGGCATCCCAATATGGAACCTTTTTAGCAATTTTATTTATATTTTGATTTTGTAGTATTTTTCACAACTTACAACACTTTATTTTGTTATAAGAGTAGAGAACTTCCTTAATAGAGCATGGACACACTTCATAGATTCAATATTAAAAGCAAGGAACAAAGCATTCAAAAGCGGCCCCCGAATAAGGCATACTTGTAACTTTTTTTCATACTTCACATGAGCAAAGGGCAAAACATTTAGAAGTAATCTCCAAATAAGACGTGCCTATTGCTTATTTTTACACTTCATAAATTTAAGGGACAAAACATCGAGATGCACTCTTTAAATAAGGCATGCCTATGTCGTACAATATGACTGCTTTTGATTCTAGAGCATATAAATTATAATCTTTCCTAAAAATACTCAAATCTTTCAAAGAAAATTTCCACTTACTCTTATACTTTTATTTTTATTAAAATTGATGAGTATTGATTTTAATACATTGAGGATAATGTATGAAATAAGTCTAGGGGAGGATAGTTTAGTGTTTATCCTCATTTGATGATTTTGCTTTTGCTTTATGATTTTGGATAAATTTTTGCAAAAAGAAATTTTTTCAAACTTGTCTTAGTTCTTGTTTATTAACTTATCTTTGTGGAGTTCTCATTTGCTTTGAAATTTTTATTTAATTGACGTCAGTTTTCATGAATCATTGATTTAGATTGAAATGCAATAGAGAGATTATCATGAATGGTTGAGTTTTCACCTATTATGCATTGAGTAATTATTTTTGATGATTGCTTTAAATGAAAGGAGTAAAAGGATCTAACACATATTAATTTTTATTGTGAGTTTTTAAGCTGATGGCCATTTATTATTTTGTGATCAATTGTCTAAATTGAGCGATTATCACTTACTTTGACTTTTCTAAAACTTGTTTTTGTTATGTATGTTGAGACCACATTGCAAGATTAGATACATTAAAAAGATAAGGGCGTTTGAATTAACCATTTTGAAATCTTAAAAAACCACCTAGATTATATCTTTCTTAGTTAACCAATTTGAACATTAGCCTTCTTTTTCTTGCAAATGAACCATAATATAAACCACATTTACCTTTTTTTATTGATTTTCCTTAATCTTGGACCCTTTGTTGAACGACTATACGAGCCTATTTGTATGAGATTTAAAATATCATTAAGAAAATTGTTATGAAGTGATTAAGTTGTATATTCTTGGTTCCATCTCAATGTGTGTGTGTGTAAGATAAAAAATAAAAATAAAGAAAAAGAAATAAAATGAAAATGAAAATGAAAAGAGAAATAAAGAGGAAGGGATGAGAAAAATCTTGTATGATCATAGTTAAGTGGCTTGAATCAAGAGAATTATGAAACTTTTTTAGTTGAAAGTTATATGAGTTTGTATATTTTCTTTAAATTGGTAAACCTAAAAGTTTCTTTTTTTTTCAAACCTTGTTTAAGCCTTATTGTAACAATTTCAAAGATCCCTAAATTTTTGTATTTATTTCAATATACAATAGCAGCGATGTGATGTATAATCAAGTATGTGCTAAGAGTTTTACTATATTAACATAAGAGATTATTAACACTTTAAAAATTTAGAGTTTATATAGTAAAATGAATAAGATGGTATTGATTCATGTTGCGTTTGGTTTGAAAAAGATTGTTAGGTTGATTGCTTGCTTGTGTAGTTTGTGAGAACTTATGTTATGAATTGCTTATTCCTATTATGTTTTGGATTAGATTAATGAGACGTTGTGACTAAGGTTTTGAAGGTATGAGTCAAGAAGCGATAAAGAAGCATACGAAGGGAGTTTGATGAATTTGAACTAATATATGCTTGATGGCAAGTATTCTCTAAGTGAGGAGGAATTTGATAGCATGCATAATATACACATATTTTATATTATTTCTCTATGTTCTGATTGATAAAATGCTTGTAATTATGCATTATAATTATATAATTTGTGTTTTGTGTAGTGGATTAAAGATTTGGATTAAAATGTGCTTGAAAGTGGATACTTTGCAAAGAAGGAACAAAGATGTAAAGTTTATAAAGGAATGAAAGTTTGTGAAAAAATAATAAAAGTGGTCTATGCCTATGCCTTAGTCTATGTGATTGCTAGAAAAAATTTCAGAGCATAAGTTGTGCCCATACCTTCTTCAATATGACATCTCATTGACAGGATCAGACCATTGTAGAGTTAGTTGGTCTAGTTAGTTTTTCCTTTGTTTTGCTCTATTTAGGAGTTTGATTAGGTGGAATTTGTATTTGATAGGATAATTCTAATGGAAGTGGGGTATTTTATATTTATGTTTGTTCTTCTTTTTATCCCTTATTTTTAGGAAGATTGGATAGTATTTTAACATTATACAGAGGATAGAGGTGCAAGAGCAACCATTTTATCTCCTCTCCACTTAGTTTATTTTTATTTTCTACATTCTTTATTTTTTAAAATTTGTTTTAAAAATCATATGTAATCCACTTTTTCTATCCAAAGATTAATTGAAGTTTGATTCTTCAAGAGTTACGAGATCTAATTGTTTTTCTTTACTCTCTCATTCTTTAGTGTTTATATATTTTCTCATAATATTAATATTATTGTTTTGTTTGATTGACACAAAAAAGTCTATTGTTCAATTATCAAAATAATATATTATTAATTGGAATGACTAAATTCATAATTATTCGATTGTTATAATGCTTACCAGTAAACTAACAAAATTTAATATATGATATTTGACTTATGTTATATAGATATATATTCTAGTCTAAAAAAGCTGAACTTTTATGTTTATTGGCTAGAACTTGATGGTCTCTCTTGTTTTTAATGTTGTCAATAAATTAAATCCTCCGAACTTGTTTAAGGGTTTTCTGTTGATAAAGGAACTAATTAAAGAAGTTTTTTGGTTAATGAGGAATTAAAGAGAAATACGTTATTAGAGATTGTTAACAACTATAACCAGTTTATTAAGAAACAGATGAAATTATCTTTGCGTCACTGATTAAAATATACCAAATCTGAATTTATATCTTAGATAGATGTTGACTGTTATTTGATTTTACTACATTATATTCTTAGATTTGTTTTTTGTTTTTTTATTTTTGATCAAATTCATTTTTTATCTTAAAACTCTCCTTTTTTTAATTTTGTTTTACTAACTTGATAAGTATTGCTCGAATTTGTGGATTCGACTTTGTTCATTGCTATAAACAATTATTTTTTATTAGAATAGGATTATACTTGTTATATTTCATACACTCCAACATACAACAACCATCGAATTTTTTAATAGATTTATTAGTTTCTCCAAGAGGAAATTGCACAAGTTCCTTTGGTGAAGAGACCATTATGTATGCAACTGATCAGCAATATGCTGAACAATGTAACAGGAACAGGAAAACAAAGTCAAAGCTGAAGCTGGTACTATATAATCTTTAATCAATTGATGATTGTGAGTTTAGTTAGAGTTCATCCTTAAGAGAGGACGCAGGTCCTGTAGGATTGGATGAGGAAGTCTTGATGGGATAGGAAGCTTCCATTGCTATACCACAGAGCCCTTCCTTGTCAGCGATACCTCTCTGCATCCTTACGTAGCCCTTCTC
Source organism: Erythroxylum orinocense (assembly GCA_025531955.1). Classification (NCBI taxonomy): domain Eukaryota; kingdom Viridiplantae; phylum Streptophyta; class Magnoliopsida; order Malpighiales; family Erythroxylaceae; genus Erythroxylum; species Erythroxylum orinocense. The sequence goes on along the minus strand of JANZLX010000006.1, from coordinate 31,299,396 downwards.
TCCCCATTCAGGACCCCAGGAATTCTTAACAATCCAGTACTTAGTTCCATCAACTGTTGTTCCATAACCTACCACTGCTACTCCATGGTCCAGGTCTGTTCCACAACGTCCAGTGAAGACACCCTACGCACATATTCAACCAAACTTACACATGTAAGAAGACATTCATAGTTAATTAAAAATTCAATTTCCGGTTTATTTTGGAATGAATGAGATTATGATTTGCTTTATGTTGAACTTGGTTTATCAGTAGCAATGAACAATGCCAATTTGCGTAGATTTTCTAGTTACTGCGGCCTATTGGCGACTTCATACCTCTGAGTAGAACTGGAAATCTTCACCTCCAGCGTCTATAGCCACAGAAATTGGTTGGTTTGCTGCTGCTTTGAGTAATGCATTCTCATCATTAGCAGGCACATTCTCATGGCCGTCAATGGACACAGCTGGTGCATTCTCCTACGAAAAGATTGAAAATAGAGAAAGATTTACTAAAGAAGTGACCGTTACATCGTTTAATCAATAAATCAAGTTAGTGACAGAAAATGATAGGAAAGTGGTAATTATTGTACCAACCTTTGAAACATCACAGGATCCATCTTCAGCTGCATAAGGGTAAGCGGCCTCTGTTGTTAAACCACCCTTCTTTTTAATAAATTCAAATGCATAATCCATTAATCCTCCATTGCACCCTTGGTTTTCTGAGGTGTCACAGTCCACCAACTCTTGCTCCGACAAAGAAATCAACTTGTTTGCCTTAATCTGATTAATACCCTCCACCGCTACCACCGTTGAAAATGCCCAGCAACTACCTATATATATATATATTCATTTACAACGAAAAAAAGATTAATTGAATTCCAAGCAACAATGGAAACATATATTTATCTTATTTGTCTTCTTTTTTTTTGAGAATTATCTTATTTGTTTTTTGATAAGGTAGGAAAGTGGTATAAATCGATCTTCTCCATATATATAGATTTGATGTAAACTTGTGAGATAGACATTACCACATTGGCCTTGGTCCTTAATAGGAGTGACAGCACCTTTCTTCCTCCAATCAACTGTCGGTGGGACTCTGCCCACGTTCTGATACATGAAGCTGCCATTGCCCCGAGGAACTCCTCGGAACATCCTGTGATGTTTAACCTTGGAGCTTGCGTAGGTGTTCCTAAATTCATGGTTAGTCATGTCTGCGAACTTGTTCAACTTCAATTTATAGGGCTTGTCCATCTTGTTGGTCTTGTGAACATGTTTGACGTTTTCCTTGAACACGTGGAATCGCTTGTGTTTCTCATCAAGACTCCTAGAGACAGTGTGGTGACTCCTCCACCTCTCATACAAATCCCATAGACTATCCTCAGACTCCAAATCCCTCTCATGGAGATCAAATCCTTTTGCTATTCCCATAACCAAACCCAGTGCGAGGAGAAGCAGCAAAATATTGTTCATCGCCATATTTTTTAAGGCATCAAGGTGTTTAAGATGAGAAATAGTTTAAGGAACCTTGAAAACTATATATAGGGAAATCTGCTGAGAAAATAATAATCACTAAACCTGGAAATAAGAAAATACAAAACAAGAATAATAAATGGAGAAGTTACAGGTTCCTTGTGGGTATCAACAATGTCACATAGATAGGATTTTCATTTTTATGGTGAAATCATCGACTTATATCTGGCCAAGCAAGACCTTATTATGGGAGTTTGTTTGGTTTATGTCCTAGAGAAAGGAAAAAGGACTTATATATAAAAAAGGACTTGTATAATTCGCACTCTTTGATATCAGCAGTTAGGTGTAGAGGAGCTAAAGATAGAAAACTTGTGGGCAATGGAGATGATGGAGGATAAGCTTTACATGCAGAACACGCTATGATACCTTAAGATTTGTGTGAAAGATAGCTAAAATCAGGGAATTATGGGAATGGTTACGTCCATGGCGGCTTCGAGCTTGAGTTGGCACGTTAGAATTGCAAGTGGGAAATAAAGTACAGGTAACATATATTTGCAACTGCTTTTGGCTTTAACTGAAACCCACCTTTGAACTCCTATTGGAGGAGAAAAGGATTGGAAGTGATAAGACGTTAAACATTGAAAAGCGAAGTTCTTGTGATTTTGGTGAATAGATATGGACATGCGTTCGTTGAAAGTAGTGTTCTGACAAATTAACTGTTATAATATACTATAGTTACCACGAAACCACGTTGTATTGAAGTTTCAGGTTCTTAACTTAAAAAATGTTGGCGGAATTATATGGATCTTAAATTCCATGTTTGAAGAAATATTATCGAAAGTTAAACTTTTAATTTTCTTAATATATCCCTTGTTAAGGTTGCTAACTTAGAATTATTGCTTTCCCAATTATAGTAATGTGAACTCCAAAAGGCCTGATACTAGATAGTCAAATTACTTGCAAGAGTAGAATGGCGTGACGTACTGAGGCACTTGTCACTTCTAGGTTTAAATGAACAAGAGTAAAATACGAAGTGATTATCTATTTTCATACAATTCTCCTTTTGCTCTGGATTATAATAATTGAAGGGTTCTGTAATAACATCACTTGGCAGTTTACATATGATCGCATCAGGACAAGCAGGATCTGACATTTCATTGCCATGAAACAAGTGTATTGAATATTAATTGAATCATGTTATCATACTTCTATAAAAATAATTTCTTCCATGAATATATAGTAGAACGTTAAACCCTGTCAAGCTACAACTCTATTGTCAGGAAACAGGTATTCAATACAGGCAGAAACTGAGACATACATGAAGATTAGCATTGGCCGTTTGTCATATATTAGCTTGCATAGAAGTGGAAACCAAGGGACACACATTTTCTGAAGCATTCTTCTATTATTGCTTGAACTGGTTTGCGTGATTCCAATTATAGATTTCTTCACAAAGCTATAGAAGCCATTCTTACTAGACACCTCATGGACTGGGCAGGCAGTTGACAACAAAAGCTGCTTGTTTGTCTGTTTATTTGTTTGTTGTAATTCATAGTTTTTATAATTAATAGTCAATTCAATTCAGCAAAACAATTTAAAACAAATTTTCAATCAATTAAAAATTATTTAACTAAGAAAAGGTTAAAATAACTTCAAATTATAAGTGAATGTGAATGTGAAAGTGAAAGTGTTTGTGAGCTTATATTTTTCTTAGCAAAGAAATCAAGGCCAATTATGATATTAAAATGAGCCAATATGTCCTTCCACTATCCACAATTTACCAAACTTAACTATGAGAATTGGATGACAAAAGCTATTCTCAGTTCATAAAGAGTATGTGATGTAGTCAATGAAGGAAATAGGAAGCCTAGCTCGAAATGAGGCAAGCTTTACTCGATTGAAAAAAAGGAAGCTTTGGTGAAGGAAAAGGAAGAAAGATTAAAGTACACTTACTATCATCCATCAAGGTTTGAATGAATAAATGTTCAAAAAGATAGCCAATTAAACCACAGTAAAGAAGGCATGAGAAACTCTCCAAAATTCAATGATGAGAGTTGAAAATGTGAAGGTGTGACTTTAACTCTAAGGACCGAGTTTGAGATACTCTTAATGAAGGATGTTGAGTTCATTTCAGAGTACTTTATATGAGTTTGAGTGGTGAATCAAATATAAAAAAACTTGATGAAACCATCTAAGATGTTCAAGTTGTAGTGAAAGTCCTAAGATCTTTTAAACTTATATTTATTTACGTTGTAATAGCTATTAAAGAATCCAGAGATGCAAGAAGTATGATATTGATAAGCAAATTGGATCTTTGCTAGTTCATTATCAAAGAGTGAATCATGACAGGAAGGATGCAACAAAACAAATGCCTTACTGACAAAATTGTCCTTTAAAGTTAAAAAATAGTTACAAGGAGCAAAGTGAAAAAAGAAAATTTATATATAAAAGTGGGCACGGTTGTGGACAAGGCCATTGACACATGCATGGAGCCAAGGGAGAGGAGACTTGAACAAGACTGTTCTAGTGAGACAAGTGAAAATGGACCTCGACATCCTTAACATGGTCAAGGAAGAGAAGAAGGAAGAGGAAGAGACAATTTTTACATAAATAATACAAACAAAATGATAAAGGTCAAATTGAATGTCATTCGTGTGGCAAGCATGGCCATCACTCTTAGGAATGTTTATCCAAGAATGAAAATTAATCAAAATTATTAGAAGCTAATGAAGACGCAGTAAAGAAAACTTTGCTACTTATAATAAAGGATCATTCAAAAGGTGAAATGAGCATATATTAGCTAACAATCACATGACATGTAATAAAAATGATTTTCTCAAATTAGATGTTAAAGTGACAAGGATCATAAGCTTTAATAACAATATAATAATGGAGATCAAAGGAAAATATAAGATTTTGCGCAAGAAAAAAATAGGCAGTCATAAGCTTCACTTTAATATTTACTTCATTCTAAAACTAAAATAAATTAAACATTTGTCAACTTTTGGAGAGTGGTTCTCAAATTCATAAAGAGGACCATAATCTTGGCTTAGAGATCCTGACGCTAATCTTACTACCGAGGTTATTGTAACTAGTAATATGATATTTTTATTAAGCATACTATGATTCTTATGTTTTAAAAGATTGGTGCACGTGATCCTTTATAGTTATGACATATAAGTCATGAACATTTAGATTAATGCAAAGGACTCAAAGAAGATGGCAAAAACATTTCATGTGTAGATCATCCCGAACAACTATGTATAACATACTTGATAAGCATTCAAGGAAAAAGCTTTCTAAAATAATAAATTTCAAAAGCTACTAAGTCACTCTAACTTGTTTATATAGATATTTATAGTTTTATCAACCCCCATTCTTTAGGTAAAAATTCTTTCTTTATTCTCTTTTTATGCTCATAGTAAAAAAACATAGGCAAAAATTTTTAAGTACAAGTATGAATATTTTGATTCGTTTAAAAAGTTTAAAGCTTTATTTAAAAAATAATTTTGAGATTAAAAGCTTCAAGAAATGACAGATGTCAATAATTAATTCTAAGTCATCCTCTTGTAATAGCTATATCTCTCTCATAAAATGGAATAATATAGAAAAATATCCAAACAAACTTAAATTTGGCGAGAACCACTTTGAAAAGTATAATTATGGCTAAAAAGTTTTTGACCAATATGATTACATGTGCAATTTATCTTTCAAATTGTAATCCAACAAAAAGCTTGAAAGATGTCACTCAAGAAGAAGCATGGAGCAAATTAAAACCTTTTTCATCACACTTGAGAGTATTTAGTTTTACTGGAGCAAAGAAAGTCCAAACTTGATGATTGAAGTAAGAAGGATTTTTTTTGGTTGGATACAACAAAAGCTCAAAAGTCTACAAGTTGGTCAATATAAACAATGAAAATATTATTATTAAAAGAGAGTTGAATTTGATGAAGAAGTGTCATAAGATTGGAGTTCTCAAATGGAGGGATCTTATGATTTCCTTCCATATTTTAATGATAAAGAAGAAAAGTAACTTGTTCAAAAAGTCATAAATGATTATTCTACACTAACTTTACTAACTTCATCATCTCAGGAATCATCATCCACTTCTTCACCAACTAGCATGTAACCTCAAAGATATCAAAGAATTGATGAGGATTACTATAATCCTAATTCATTTTGTCTACTTATATGTATATGTTAGCAAAAATGAGGAGTAGATTTATTCAACGAATGAGAAAGTTCAACCAATCGAAAAGACTGACACATAAGAGCTTGTTTCTCTTATAGCTCTTATTTCTCTTATAAGTATCCATTATACAATTGGAGTCAAATTGGTGTCCAATATCAAGAAAATGTTAAAGGTGAAATGGAGAGATACAAAACAAGAGTCATTGTCAAAGAGTATAAATAAAAGCAAGTCATTGACTTTAAAGAGGTATTCAGCCTTATTGCTCACTTGGAAATAATGTATATTAATAAATATCTTTTGCTTTTATCAAGTCCACATTCTTTAACAACTATTTAAAAGAAGTTTTTATTAAGTAACTAATGAGATATATATTGAAGGTTGAGAAGATAAAATGTTAAAGTTAAAGAATGTATTATATGGATTTAAACAAGCCCTAAAAGCTTGAAATAGCCAAATTGACAATTATTTTCAAGAAAATGATTTTACTATATTCTTATTAAAATATGGTATTTATATTAGAAAGGATGAATATAATTTGTTATTTGTTTGTATCATGTATATAACTTTATCTTCACACGAATGATCTAAAGATGTTTGAATGGTTCAAAGATTCTATGTACCAAATGGATGAGATGAGTGACATGAAGTTGATGTCTAACTACATAGGAATCAAAGTAAAGCAAATGAAAGACATAATTTTCTATATATCTTATTTATAGTTGGATTAGTTGGCCAATTTATGGAGATGCCTTCTGAAGTTCACTTAAAAGAAACTAAGAGAGTTCTTTGATATCTCAAAGGTTCTGTTGACTATGACATGTTCTAATCATTTTTTAAAGAGCTAAATTTAATGAGTTTTGTGATAATGATTTTTCCAAAGATCTTGATGATAGAAAAATTACACATTTTTGTGTTTGAGAAATAATTGGATCTTTTGGTGTACAAAGAAACAACTTATAGTTTGCACTCTATTTGTAAACTGGAGTATGCTCCAATTGCTCTTATATTTGTCATGCAATTTAATTAAAATGGTTGTTGAAAGGGCTTTATTTAGAGCAATTTAAAGCAACAAAGACCATGATCATAATAAGTCTACTCAAACTTTAGCAAAGAATCTAGTTATCAATATTTACACTAAGTCTCTTAAGTATAATATTTTAAAAAGATTATAGATGATGCTCAAAATTATACACAAGGCAAATTTACAAAGGATGTTAGAAATAAACTTGTCTTTTAAAATTTGGAAACACTTTGAAGGAGTAGTTAAATAGTCAAACTTTAATCAATTCAAATAATATAAAAGACATTTTAAAAATGCATACACTTAGATTCAAATAAATCTACCTTTGAGTCATTTTTGGAATTACGTCAAAATTATAATAAAATAAAGACAAAGTAATCGATTTTTATTACAAATTTTTTTATATAATTGACAATTTTTTTCTCTTTGTATTTTGGTATTAAATAACTTTAAATTAGTGAATCTAGAATCTTTATTAATTCTCTAAATAGTCATATAATATTTCATATTTTTATTTTAAAATTTTTTTATTGTAATAATTTTTATTTATTTATTAGTGAGTGTGTAAGTATTTATGAGTCTATCATTTTTCTGTTTAAAACTTTGTTTAAATACATGAACTTTATATCATTATGCCTATGCATTTTAAAGTTATAGACTATTTAGTGAGGCATAATACTTACAATACATGTCTAAAATCTAATAGTAAGAACAAAAATGGAATGAGAAATTAGGCAGGATTAAAAATCATTAAGCAAAAATAGTATTAGCATTGTCTTGATGAACTAATTCACTATGCTCTAGACAAGTGGGACTTTTATTCTAAATAATTGAACTAAACTGACTTAAAATAATTACTAATTAGTGACATGATTGAAGCCACTAAAGTAAAGTTCATTAACAAGATAATGATATTTTTATTACTTTACCCTGGGAAGAATTACTACTCCATAAAGTGTAATGAAAATGGATTTTTGGTTGTCCTTTTATTATTTAGTTTGTGAAATAGTTTCGTGTTATTGACTTTATCATTGCAAATTACAAACAATAGTTAATGAGAAAGTTTCCAAGCAATCCAAATGATCATCGCAAGACTCCTCTTTTTAGAAATATTTTGTCAGACAAAAGCTCCAAAAGATCTTGGAACTCAAGGAAATACAAGGTTTTTTAATTTGACTATTGAAATAATGATACAAAATGTTAGTGGCTGAGTCTTTGAAACATATGTTTTTTTATTTTTTTTTCAGTTAGTGGGTCTTATGATGTTTGTGCAGGTGTACACCCCATGAACCTATTATAGAATGTACTCCAATTGATCAGTTGTGATTTAGGTAGTGTCATATTCAGACCCTATTTAATATTAGGTAGTTATTATGTCTTGCTAGAAACTGTTTATAACTTGTGGGTTTAATAGAAGTGTAGGCCTCCTGCTAATATTAAATAAACTTACAAGATCGCACACCAAGCGTACTGAACATTCATTGGGCCTTAATCGGATTTGGACTTTGGACTTTGGGGATTTACTATATATATATATAGATATATATTATGACTTGAAGACTGAAGAATCTCATATGCTCAAAAACCCTAAAGGAGATGTCTTCTGCTAGAAATAGAGAGAGAGAGAGAGAAAGGTCTCAGAAAGTGGTGTTAGCATATCAGAAGGGGTTGTTCACTCTCGTGAGAGTGTGGATACTGGTATAGGCACGACATTTGATGTGCTCTTTCTGACACTATCAGTTTCTCTGTATAGTTTCACTACAAAAAAGGTGTAACTTGATCTAGATTTGGTTTTGATATTCACATGGGTCTTGGTGTTTTGGATTTTAAAAGGTGATAAATGTTACTGTTGACAGTCTGAAAATCTCATTAGTGGTATCAGAGCTGCACTTATGATTATTGAAATTGAATTCGGTTTAATCTTATGAAATTATGGTTTTTCAATTGTTCAATGTGATTGAATGAGGGGTTTTATCGATTGTTCAATGTGATTGAATTAGGGGTTCTTTCGATTGTTCAATGTGATTGAACTTAAAGTTTTGTCAATTGTTCAATGTGATTAAATTAAGGGCTTCAGATTAATAAGATTAATTCACAAGCATAACTATAAATTCAAACTTTTCTAACAGGACGCTGCCCCTTAGACCCCGCGAGGGGCACCTTCGACTCCCTGACCTTGCCAAATTTTGCGTTTTATGTCGATCACATGTTTTCTTATGATTGGTGTTTCATATGTTTTGATATTTGATATCTTGCCTTAATTATGAATGATGAATAATATGTCCATAGTTGTTTTACATTATGGATATGACCTATGTGTCGTTACGTATTTATGTAAGTTTGGATAAGGCCTGCGTGTCGTCACGTTTTAATGTAATGATTAGATTATTATTAGTTTCTGTTGTAATATTGTACCTTTCAAGCTAACTGAAGAATCAAATTAACATGAGTGGAGGCATAGAGGACGGCGTTCCATTTGCTACAAGACATTCCTATTAAAGATTAGATCTTTATAGTTTAGGGGCCATACTATATCATGTTATTTTGCTTTATTCATGCTTTTACTTATAATTTATTTTATGCACTTATATAACAAATTCATAATCAACTTAGTCCCTCGACGATATTAAGTAATAATTCATGCCTTTCCAATTCTACACCTACAAGGACTTGAATCACTGAGTAGTGGGCTTGCTAAAGCAAGGTGCTCTTGATTATTTAAGTCCAACAGGATAGGTAACGGTTACCCAAAATGATTTTGAACCTTGAGGTATAAAGTTGGGAGTCGGGACATATGATATCACCCAACAACCAATAGTTATATATGATATAATTAACAAAAGCTGCTTACCTAAATAACTAAGATTTAGGCAATAAGCCAAAGCTCACTATGCCTTGGTGAAATATGGATCTTGGACCACTACACTCATTATAAGGAACATTTGCTATATGAGTATAGTGGGAGGTTCTTTGGGGGTATTTGTTTCCTTTTTTATTGTTAGTTTATGTTTTTGGTTTTGGTTTCTTTCAGTTTTAAAAATTATGAAAACCATAAAGAATGATTTTTGTTTCTTGTTTTTGTTTTTTTTTCATAATTTAATTTGCTATCATTTAAATATATATTATTTAATTTTTCAATTAAAATTATGAATAATTTAATTTTAATAATTAAATTATATATAATTAAATTTAAAATATATAAATATTCAAATAAAATTTGATTTAATAATTAAAATATATTTCAAATAAATTTTAATTTATAAATAATTTATTTATCAAAATAACATAATTTGTTAATAAATATTATATAAAAGATTAAGTAAATTTATTTAATTAAAATAATTAATATTTAAGTTTTATCTAAAATGTAATTATTATCAGTGATAAAAATATAACTACATTAACATTAACGACTAAACATGTTTTTGTTTTTATTTGAAAGAAAAATATAAACAAAAAACTGAAAACTACAACATAAAAACAGAAGTAGAACCAAACGATCCCTTAATTGTTAAGAATTGGGTTTTATTAATGAACATGTCACTAAAACTTTGCACATTTTATTGTAGATAATCATGACCACTAACTCTTCATCAAGTTTTTCACTGCGATTTGTCCTTGAGAAGGATAGGTTGAATGGTTCAAACTTTCTAGATTGGTATAGAAACTTGAGAATTGTTCTTAAGAAAGAAAAGAAGGACAATGTCCTTGAAAAGCTAGTCCCCAAAAGGGCATCTCTTTGTACTTCTCCTATAGCTGAAAGTAATGCTTATAAGAAGCATGAGGATGATGCTCTCAATGCTAGTTGTCTCATGTTGGCAACTATGAATCCAGACTTGCAAAAGTAGTTTAAGAATGTGAAGCCTATGAGATGATTACAAGCTTGAAAAATATGTTTCAGGAACAAGGACGAAATGAGAGATATAAAACTGTGAAGCCTCTCTTGAAGTGCAAGCTAGTAAAAAGGAGCCTAATCAGCCAACATGTCATTAAGATGATAGGCCTTGTTGAGAACTTGGAAAGATTGGGATTTCCTATAAGCCAAGAGTTGGCTATTGACATCATCTTTCAGTTTCTGCCAGACGATTATGATACTTTTGTTATGAACTATAATATGCATAAATTAAATAAATCTTTGATTGAGTTACATCGGATGCTTAAGATTGCTGAGCAGAACATTAAGAAGGAACCTTACCTTAAGGTCCTCATGGTCCAAAAGGGGAAAGGTTTTAAGAAACAAGGAAATAGTAAAAGGAAGGGGAAAGGCAAGGGCAAAGGTTTGATTAAGAATCGAAACATGCCCAGTCTTAATCTTAACCCAAAAACTAAGCCTGATCCTTCTAACGACAATCTTTGCCATTATTGTATTGAGTCGAGCCCTTAGAAGAGAAACTGCAAGAAATATTTGGAAGATCTGAAGAAGAAGAAGGATAATGACATTCTACTTTAGGTATTTATGTTATAGAAGTAAATGTTGCTACTTCTAGTTCTACATCTTGGGTATTGGATACTGATTGTGGTTCTCATATTTGCGTGAATGTGTAGGGATTGCAAAATAGTATAACTTTGTAAAAGGGTGAAGTGAATCTACGCATAGGCAATGAAACAAGAGTTACTACTTTATCTATAAGGACATTTCATTTATCTTTACCTTCAGGTATCGTTTCAAAACTCAATAATTGCTACCATGTACCTGCTATAAGCAGGAATATTGTCTCTGTTTCATTTTTGGACATGAAAGGTTTTTGTTTTACGATTAGGAAAATTTGTTGTTCATTATATCATAATGACATATTTTATAATAGTGCCCAATTAGAGAATGGACTTTATGTTCTAAATTAGAAAGGCTTGTTTATAACATAAATACTAAGAGGTTCAAATCCAATGATGTAAGTCCCACCTACCTTTGGCATTATCTTTTGGGACATATAAACGAGAAGTGTATACGTAAGCTCCATAATGATGGTCTTTTAAACTCTTTTGATTTTGAATCATATGAGATATGTGAATCTTGTTTATTGGAAAAAATGAATAAAGCGCCTTTTACTGGACACAGTCAGAGGGCTAGTGATTTCTTAGCACTCATACATACTGATGTATGTAGACCATTAAATTCTATTGCTAGAGGAGGTTTTCATTACTTCATTACATTTACTAATGACCTCAGTAGATATAGTTATGTTTAGTTGATGAAACATAAGTCTGAATCCTTTTAAAAGTTCAAGGAATTTCAAAATAAAGTACAAAACTAAATTGACAAGATAATAAAAGCCCTTCGATCAGATCAAGGTAGTGAATATTTGAGCAGACAGTTTGATGACCATCTCAAAGAGTGTGGAATAGTTTCACAACTCACTCCACTTGCAACACCATAATGGAATGGTGTGTCTGAATGGAGGAATTGAACATTATTGGATATGGTTTGATCTATGATGAGCCATGCAACTCTTCCATTGTCCTTTTTAGGATATTCTCTTAAAACGTAATTGTTGCGTTTACATTAAATAGAAGTCCATCGAAGGCAGTAGAAAAGACATCATATGAGATGTAAATAGGAAAGGTTCCTAGTTTGTCTTTTCTATAGATTTGTCTTTTCTAAAAGGTTAACATCTGAAAAAAGTTGGACCTAAATCCAATAAATGCTTCTTCGTGGGGTATCCTAAAGAAACCAAAGGAAACTACTTTTACAATCCCATTGAGAACAAAGTGTTTGTTGTTCGAAATAGTATCTTTAGAGAGAGAATTTCTTTATAAAGGAACTAGTGGGAGTAAAGTACATCTTGAAGAAATTCAAAAGTCACGGGAGAATACTCCAGCACAAGAGGGGTCTCATTTTAATCTACAAAATATTGTAGAAACTACATCTGTGACACCAGCCCCATGTAGGTCTGAAAGTTTTTGTTACGAACCCCTAAGATATTGTTTCGTGGTGACTGAACATCATCATTTATTACTGATAGAGGATGATGAACCTACATCCTATAAGGAAGCAATGATGGGTTCTGACTCCGATAAATGGCTTCAGGCCATGGAATGCGAAATGGAATCCATATATCAAAACAAAGTATAGGTTTTGGTTAGCCCACTTAATGATGTAAAAACCAAAAACTATAAGTGGTTTTTCAAGAAAAAAAGTTGACATAGATGACAATGTACATATGTACAAAGTACGATTGGCGGCTAAGGGTTTCAAGAAAATTCATGGTATTGAATATGATGAGGCCTATTACCCAATTACGATGCTTAAATCCATTTGCATCCTCCTAGCAATTGTTGCATTCTATGATTATGAGATTTGAAAAATGGATGTGAAAAAAACTTTCTTTAATGGGAATCTGGAAAAGGATGTGTACATGACACAGCTTGAAGTTTTCACATCTTCTATAAATGTTGGGAAAGTATGCAGGCTTCAGCAATCCATTTAAGAATTAAAGCAGGCTTCTCAGAGTTGGAATCTTCATTTTAACGAGGCAATCCAAGAGTTTGGTTTCCTCAGAAATGAAGAAGAACCTTGTGTTTACAAGAAGACTAGTGGGAGCGTAATTGTTTTCTTGGTCTTGTATGTAGATGACATACTACTCATTTAAAAGGATATTCCTGTGCTTCATTCTGTGAAAGCTTGGTTAGGAAGTTGTTTTTTAATGAAAGACTTGGGCGAGACAACATGCATCTTGGGTATTAGGATTTATAGAGATAGATCAAGAAGGCTTATTAGATAAGTCAGAACACTTATATCGATAAGGTTTTGCATAGATTAAATATGAAAGAATCTAAGAAAGACATCTTACTTATGTCATATGACATAATTTTGAATAAGGTTTAGTGCCCTTTGACACCAGATCAGTGAAACTACGTTAGTAAGATCCCATATGCATCTACTATAAGATCCATCATGTATGTCATATTGTGTACTCGTGCAGATGTTGCATATGCTTTGAACGTGACGAGTAGATATCAGTCAAATCTAGATGAGAGTCACTGGATAGTTGTTAAGAACATTCTTAAGTACTTAAGAAGAACTAAAGATATGTTTTTGATCTATGGAGCTAAGGACGAGCTCATTGTAAATGGTTACATTGATGCCAACTTCAAATTAGATAAACATGACTTCCAATCACAGTTAGAATTTGTATTATGCCTGAATGGTGGAGCAGTGTGTTGGAAGAATTCTAAGCAAGACACAGTTGCTAATTTAACAACAAAAGCTGAGTACATTGTTATGTTAGAAATAACAAAGGAGGCTGTTTGGGTTAGAAAGTTCATCATTAAACTTACTGTGATTCCTAACATTGTGAATCCAGTGGATATTTATTATGATAAAAATGGAGCCATTACCCAATCTAAGGAACCAAAATCTCATCAGAAGACCAAACACATACTTAGGTGCTTTCACCTTATTTGACACAGTGTTGAAAGAGGTGATATGAAGGTGTGCAAGGTGTCAACAAATCTTAATATAGTTGATCCGTTTTCTAAACCTCTCTCACAGGCTAAGCATGATCGTCATATTAGAGCAGTAGGTATTAGAAATTTGGATGTGTGATTATATAAGATTGTAATTTTGTGATATGTTTTTGGATAATCCATTAGTAATGCTTAATTATTATTTGATGTGTTCATTTTTTAATGGATTTATAAATAAATTTGAAATATGATCCTATGAATAATGTGTATCTCACAATTAGCTATCAAGTGAGTGACTTGATCGTGAGACCCTATTGTAATATTGATACGTTTATTCTAAAAGATCTCTAGTTAATGTCATTAATGTAAGGGATAATAATGGCTGTTGAGAGTAGCGTGTTGATTAACAGATGACCATTTTTCACAGGTCATTAATATGGAGATATTATGTTAACATGCAATTGGAATGAGAACACTTTAAGGATTGTTATATAAGTGTCATAAGTTGTTCTCATCACAAATGATAAATATAGTCATTTGATTTGAGTTTGTCACGGTTTCCTACATCTGGATTAGTGTGTTTTGACATTGTCAAACATCAGCCATAAAAGGTGGTTATAAAAACAATGCTCAGGCATGCTATGCATTATGCAGAAGAATGTGGATAAACAAGATGAAATTTGTCTCTTATACATAATGGGATAAAGATATCTCTAGGCTCCTCAATGAGTTGAGACTGAAAAGTTGCATGTCGTGCACAAACAAGGTGAATGTCAGTCGTTTGTTTCACAGTCTAACTCAAAAATTGAGAAACATGATTTATCCTAATAAGGACGACACTATTTCCTGCCTTATGCTCAATCGAGATATAATGAGACAAGGGACTACTTGAGTATAATTGGTTCTTGTGCAAGTAGGAGATTGTTGGTGTGTGCCCCACGAACTAATTACAGAATATACTCTAATTAATCAGTTGTGATTTAGGTAGTGTCATATTCTGACCTTATTTAATATTGGGTAGTTATTATGTTTTGCTAGAGATTGCTTATAACTTGTGGACCTAAAAGAAGTGTAGGTGTCCTGCTAATATTAAATAAGCCTACAGGGTTGCACACCAAGCAAACTAAACATTCATTGGGCCTTAATTAGATTTAGACTTTGGGATTTAGGGTATTACTATATTACGGATATATAGTATGACTTGAAGAGCTCAAAAACCTTAAGGGAGACATCCTCTGCTAGAAATAGAGAGAGAGATAGGTCTCAGAAAATGGTGCTAGCACATCAAAAGGGGCTATTCAGTCTCGCGAGAGTGTGAATACCAATAGAGGTGTGACATTTGATGTGCTCTTCCCGACATTACCAGTTTCTTTGCATATTTTCGTTGCAAAAAGGTATAACCTGATCTGGATTTGGTTTTGATATTCATATGGGTCTTAGTGTTTCGAATTCTCAAAGGTGATAAATGTTATTACTGTTGATAGTCCGAAAATCTCATCAGTTTGTTATTAGGTATCAAATCATAGTTTCATGTTCCTATTTTCTTGTATTTTTGTTGCTTTTTACAACTATTTAAAGCCTTGTACTATGTGATTTACCATATGTAGAAAATAACAAGTAAAAACAGTCTTGTCTCTTTATTTTTTTTTGCTTCTTTCACTAACTGTTGTGCTATCATTGTGGGAACATTTCTTTAGGGGAACAAGAGGTCCATTAAGAACTAATGCATAAAGAACAGGTGCATGATTAGGAAAGTCATCCATTTATGCAAGTTAAACAAACAGGAAGGAAAGTATACCTAAAAGTAAAGGGCTGACAAAAAAAGTAAGTTATGGCAAGCAACAAACAAACTTAGCAGTACATCCCCTAATTCCAAATTTTAGAACTGAAAAATTTACCTATAAATTCTCAAGATGAATATGTTGTTCAAGTCTAAAGAATTATAGGATTTGGCGGAGAATGATTATGAAGAACTGAATCCAACACCAGCAAAACCCAACTAACGGCTGCGAAAAAATTGTAAAAGGATGCAAAGGTTTTATTGCTCATTCATTCAGCATTGTAGGATGATATATTTTCCCAAATTTCAGTAGCTACCACTTATAAATAGGCATGGTAGAATTTGAAGCAAGAATATTTGGGTTATAAGAAGGTAATTACTATGAAATTACAAAGTCTTTAACATGATTTTGAGACTTTAATTATGAAAGAAAAAGAATTATTTTCTAAAGTATCTAGGATTATTAATAAAATGAAGTCATATGGTGAAATTGTAAGTAACAGAACTATTGTGAATAAGGTGTTAAAGGAGCTTAATCTTAAAATTTGCTCATGTTGTTGTTGTAATTGAAGAGACTAAAGACTAAGAACCTATGTACTTACACCTTTAATGAAATGATAGAGCTCTTTGTTAGCTTACGAAGCTAGACTTGGTAGGTCCCATAAAAATTCAGCTAAAAAGGCTTAATCTAATGCAAATATTGCAGCAAATTGAGATACAAAGAAGCTAATTGTTATACCAATTAGAGAGAAGAACAAAAGAAGACAAATTTATATAAAAGGTTGAAGAAGAGAGAGCAAGCTATTAATGGCCCACTCATAGATTCAAATGATGTCAGTAGTAAAGATGTATGGTTTTTAGGAACTAATTCATTGTTTAAAGGCTTGATGAATCACATAAAAGTGAGGTCTGACTCGAGGATGACAAGCAAATGCAAGTTAAAGGGAAAGGTACAATTGCCATCAAAACTATACAAGGTGATGTTAAACTTCTTTATAATGTGCAATTTGTTCCTAGTTTAGGTTACAACTTATTGAGCATTGGATAGTTGATGACTAATGGATATTTAGTTTTGTTTAATGGTGAATCATGTCTTATTCATGATAAAAAAACTGGACAAACTATAGCAATTGTCCGTATGACACAAAATAAAATGTTTACCATTGATGCCTCAAATGTTATTAGTAAAGCCTTAATTGATATGAGAAATAATAAGGCTAATTTATGGCATTTACATTATAGGAAATTTAATGTAAATGATTTGGAACTTTTGAGTCAAAAAGAAATGGTTGTTGGTTTTTTTAAAATCGATGAACTTATTTTCTATAAGTGATGTGTTTATAGGAAGTAGAATAGGAGGTAATTTTCTATTAGAAGATCATAAAGGGTTTTATTTGTCTTAAAATTGTGTACTCTAATTTGTGTGAACCTATGAAAATAGGGTCACTTAGTGGAAGTCATTATTTTCTATTATATATAGATGACAATAGCCATATGAGTTAGATTTATTTCTTGAAATTCAAATATGAAACCTTTGAGAATTTCAAAAAATTTATGACATTTGTGGAAAAGCGAAGTGGGAAAAGTATAAAAGCACTTTAAACTAATATGGTGGTGAATTCTAATTTAATGATTTCATTGTTTTTTGTAGCGAGAATGGCATTTGTAGAGAACTTATAATACCATACACACGAGAACATAATGGCATCATGGTATGAAATATCAAACGATAGTGTAAATGACCAAAAGTATGTTACAGGAAAAAGGACTTCTAGACCAATTATGGAGAGAAGCAGTTGCAATGGTAGTGACCTCTTGAACATCTCACCAATAAAGGTAGCTTTGAATTAAATACCTTATTTGGCTTGAATGGGTAAAAAGCTTTGGGTAAACCACTTAAAAGCCTTTAATTGGATGGTTAATTACTGTTATAAACTTGATGAATAATATGAGAAATGCATTTTCATTATTTATAGTCACAATCAAAAGAATATCATTTATATAATCCTATAACTGGAAAAAATTATAATTAATATGGATGATATGTTCAATGAAGAAGGAAATTTGAAGTGGAATTTTGATAAAAAAAAGACATGAAAAATAAAGTTCTAGGAGATTTTTAAGATTAAAACCCACCATCATTTGCAAGTTCAACTCCATTATTACCTGCAATTTTAGTAACTTCCCTATTTGGTGATAACACCAGTATGCAATTTTAGTAACTTCCCTTGTTAGACCCCGATCCCTTTTTCCTTATTAAATAGGTTTGTTTAATTATTGGCAATTTAAATTGTCTTTTGGTTAGTATTAAAATTAGGGTTTTGTTAGATTTCCGATTGGTTAGAATATTTTGGGATTTTAGAGCAATAATTAGTCATTGAAGGAATTTAGTTAAATTAGAATTTTAATTTTGGGTGTTAGATTTTAAAAGAATAAGAAAATGTTAACTTAGGCCTTAAAATAGTGTTAGGATTCATTAGGAAAGTGTAATATGTTCCAAGGCTTCTGGAAGCATCAAGTGGGCTTTGAGCCCTTTGAAGTAGCATATAAATGAAGAAGAAAAAGGAAATTAAATGAAGGCTTTAATGTAGGCCCACAATATTGGTAGTTTAGGTTACAAAAGGGAGAAGGAAGTAAGCCTTGGGCTAGAGCCCATTTAAATTGACATTAAGGGAAGGAAATAACTAAAGAAAGGATTTTAAATGGAAGCACATTTGGGGAAGCCCACGAAATGCTTAAGGAGTAGGTTAATAGTTAAAGAAAATGAAAGACTTAAAGCTTGTAAGGGAAGTTTACGAAAATAATGGGTGAGTAGTGAAGTGTGATGTCGTTTTTGTGCTTAGGTTAAGTGAGTTTTAGGTTATTTTGGAGAAGACCCACGAAGTAGCTAGAAGAAATAAGAAGCTCATCGTTTTTTTTCAACAAGGAGAAGAGAGAGTTCGAAAATTTCAAAGGAGAAAGAGAAGAGTGGGTTTCGTCCAAGCTAGGAGAAGAAGAAGAGAGTGGGTTTTGTTGCTTTCTTGCATGAGAAGAGTGGTAGAAGCAAGAAGAAATCCGTGGGTCTCTCAAAAGGTAAGGAAATCCGAAATTCATGGTTGTTTTGTAAGAGGTTTGTCTTTCTTTCATGCTTCACTAGGATGATTGGAAGAGTTTTTAGAGAGAGAGTAAGAAAAGAAAGAGCTTTGTGTTAGGTTTCTCTCAAAGCAAGGAGAAGGTGTCGTGGGTTTCATAGGAAGGAAGAGAAATTCGAAATTTAATGATTTTGTTGTTAGTTTGGTTAATAATAGTGGTTTGAAAAGTATTGGTGAAGGAAAAAGAGAAGAAGAAGAAGTATGGTGGCTTAGTTAAAAATTCAGATGGGAGGGCTTGATGTTTTCGAACATTCTGATTAGTTTTGAAGGGGGTTTTAAGTTGGTATAGCCTAGGAAAGATATAGGAAGGTTTAGGTGAGGTTCTGTAGGGTTAGATTCACGTTTATGTATTTTTATGAAAATTCCAGCATAGGTTATGTTATTAATTCGACTTGTTATGTTTTGCTTAAGGTCAATTAAGACATTTGGAGCTTGAGGAAGGACAAGATAATCGATTGGGTCAAGTTAATCCAATTCCGAGCCAAAGAAGTCAAGGTGGGTAACTTTTTAATGTTTGAGTTGTACATTGTTGTTGTGA
>JANZLX010000006.1:31251099-31267214 GCA_025531955.1 Erythroxylum orinocense | reverse complement strand
ATACTAACAATGTTAGTACCTGGAGGCTTGAGACTCGAGATAATGCATCTGCCGTTAAATTTTCTTTTCCACTCCTATAGGTGACTGCAAAGTCGTAGCCCATCAATTAAGGAAGCCAATTTTGTTGAAATGGCATTGAGATGCGTTGCTCCAAGAGATACTTCAAGCTCCTATGGTCTACTTGTATCCGAAAGAATCTAACATTTAAGTAGTGATGCCATTGCTTTATGGCTTTGATGAAGGCGAGGAACTCCTTTTCATAAGTGGACAACACTTGGTGCTTGGGAGCCAGAGCCTTATGTAAGTGGACAACCCTTGATGCTTGGGAGCCAGAGCCTTACTCAAATATGCTATGGGATGTCCTTCTTGTTGAAGCACAGCTCCAATACCCTTATCATAAGCATTTGCCTCAATTATGAAAGGTTTGGTGAAGTCTGGTAGCGTCAACAGTGATGCTGCCACCAATTTTTCCTTCAGCTGTTCAAAAGCTTTCTGTTGTTCCTCTTTCCACTCCCAATTCCCTACCTCTTGCTTCTTCAAGAATGCATTAAGTGGCTTTGCTATAATTCCATAATGCTTAATAAATCTCCGATAGTATCCTATCAGTCCGAGAAATCCTTGGAGCTCCTTCAAGGTGCACGGTTGTGGTCATTGCTGAATTGTTTCTATTTTTCTGTTGTCAGTGGAGACACCTTTCTCCAAAATAGAATGCCCTAAGTAATCCACCTGTCTTGCTCCAAATGTGCACTTGCTTCCTCTAATAAACAATTGTTGTTGTTGCAAAACTTCCAAGACCTGACGCAAAAGTGCTCCAAATGTTGTTGGAAGTTGGCACTGTAAATGAGAAGGTCATCAAAGAAGACAAGCAAACATTTACGTAGAAAGGCCTTAAATATTTCATTCATAAGGCTCTGAAAAGTGGAGGGAGTGTTCGTGAGGCCGAAGGACATCACCAAAAATTCAAATTGGCCCTCGTGAGTTTTAGAATGCAATTTTCTATATGTCTTCCTCCTCCATTCGAATCTGGTGGTACCCAGACCTTAAGTCCAACTTCGAATACCAACTCGATCCGTTCAGTTCTTCCAGCAACTCTTCTATCAATGGAATAGGGAACTTACTCTTGATAGTGTACTTGTTTAACTCGTGGTAGTCAATACACATTCTCCAGGTATTGTCCTTCTTTTTCACAAGGATGATTGGTGATGCGTAAGGACTAACGCTCTTCCGACTGAAACCTTGCTCCAACAATTCTTCCACCAACTTTTCTACAGCATCCTTCTTCCCTTGAATAGCGATTAGGTCTGATGTTTACAGTCTCCACCCCTTGCTTGAGATGAATGGCATGGTCACATGCTCTTTTTGGGGGCAATTGCTTTGGCTCTAGAAAGACATCACGGAATTCTACTAACAATCCTTCTATCTCATCTCTGGTCTGGACATCGTTGTTTATTCTTAATTGTTGCATATGAAAATCCATAGGGTCTGCTAAATGCAACATGAACAGAGCACTTTGGTTAGAATTTTTAATCAACTTGTGAAGGTTCTTACCAGACACTTCCCTTGCATGTACTTCTGGATTTCCCATTAGTCTTACTATCTTGCCCTCCCATTGAAATTCCAGCATTAAGGGTGGCCAACCATTGAACTCCCACCACCATATTGCAACCTCCTAGCTTAATGATCAACGCCTTTGTAAAGAACTGCAACCCTTGCATTTTCCACAAGAAATTCCTGCATGCTTGTCTGCAGTCTAGTTTTAAGCCTCCACCAACAATAATACTTACAAGGTTTATGTTAATTACCTCTGCATTCCCTTTGCGGATCACCTTTTCATCCAGGAAATTGTGGGTACTCCCACTATCTATGAGGATATGTAGAGGTTTCATTTGATGACTTCCTATGATCCTAAGTTGTTTGTATTCTGTTTGATCCTTTAGGCCCCACATCGCTTCTAATGAAATATTAGGATTGAAGGGAGCTCTATCTTCAGGCTCTTCACTCCCAGATTACTCTTCTTTCGGTTCTTCATCTTTTACCATGTATAATTGAAATTGTTTCTTCTTGCAACGATGTCTCAAAGAGGATTTTTCGTCACACCAAAAGCACAACCCCTTAGCCCTTTTTTCGTCAAACTCCTTGCTGCTTGTTGTTCTACTGCCTCAAGAACCTTTGTAATTGTTGGTTTTGTTAACGTTGCCTTGACTCTTTGGTGTGGGTAACAACCCTTCCTCTGTTTGCAATTTGGATGGAGTTGTCGTATAATTGGCCCCGTATACGTGTTTATTCCTCCTCCTACTATGCTTCCAACTTTAATTCCGTTCTCGATGTAAACTAAAATACTAGCTGCCACAATCACTTCTTGTTTACGTGCGCATGTATAAGCCTGATTTAACGTCTGAGGATCCATCATTTTTACGATGTGTCCCAACTTTGGATTGAGTCCTTTTAAGAAGAACCCACCAAGTAATCTTCTGGCAATGAGAGCTTATTTGAGTACCTGTCAAATAAGGCACAAGAGTCTAGTACCAAACCTTCTTGTCTTAGCTCCTTTAGATCCCTTATAGGGTCCTCAAAGATTTTCTCATCGAATCGTTGTAGTAACAGAGTTATATATTCTTCCCCCTTGATCGCGTTCACTTCCTTACGATTTCGGATTGTCAACTAGTACCATTCTTGCACTGTCCCTTCCATGTGAAGGGAAGCCATTCTTATCTTCATTTCTTCTGGTGTTTGGTCCATCGTAAAAAACTATTCACATTGGTAACTCCAGCATCTTACCCCCATACTATCGAACGTCGGAAAATCGATTTTGTTGACCCTCGTTAGTATTGTATAGTGTCCTCCATCTTCAGGACTTTTCACAGAAGTTTCAGTATCTTCCTTGTCCATTTTTTGCATGAGATTGAAACATGGATTTAATGTCACTAATTTCTTTCTCATGTCGCAGTTGAGCCTCCAAAAGGTTTTTCATGCCTTCCTCTAAACAACGAACTTCAGCTTCGCGTGTGCCTTCTGCCATTGGACTCACTGAGGAACGTTTGCTCTGATACCAGAGGAATTTTCCAACTCACACACCCCCCTGTATCACTCACGCAACAATTTCAGAGATAGAGAAGAGAGTTTTGAGAGAGAGAAGGGAATCAAACATTTACTCGTTATTTTTTATTGATTTTCAAATCTGTTACAACGGCTATTTCATACAGTACATAGAAGAATCTAGACACATCACGTGAGTTCTTCCGTTAAGGTCGTTGTCACTTACGTTGTGTTTTGCTTATTTATTGATACATACTCTTCGACATCGTTTCTTCTCTTCTTCATTCTATCGCACGTTAGTCATATTTTCATAACATCACAATTCACCCAACACGAGAATCCAAGGGGGAGATTAGGGTGAGCTTTAATGAATTCAAGAAGATTTGGTAGAAATTCTCATAAGTGAAGCAAAGCAAACCTATTTTGAAACAAATAAGATTAAGAAATCAAAACTATAGTGGCTAATAAAGCCCTAGGGACTATACTGGAAACTGGAGAAGACAAAGTCTAATGTGGCTTATTAATAGGAAGATGAGGAAAGAAGGGGCAAATTATAGTGTCTTTTTCTATAACTAATTAGATTATGATGTCTGATAGATCATTACATTGATCATATAAATCCAACAACACACTATATGGCAATTTGATCTATCTAAGTCAAACAAATACCACCTATCACCCTCCTTGCAATCCACTGGAATTCCGATGTCATACTTCCCACCATCACCAAATAATCTCTATCATTTGGTTCCTATTTTCCTCACATCAACTCCAAATTTCCGGCCATATGAGATGACTTCCCTTCAAATTCTACAATTTCATTTTAGAACTCAAACCATTTTAGCAGTCATCTTAAAGACTCAAACAGATTATGGTGCATTCATTACCCAGCAAAGACGGAATCCATGATACCACATAAAGGCTGAAGTGTTTATTAGATGCAACTGCTAAGTAAGATAGTATTTTAATTCTTTGTAAGATAAATTAGACTAGCATCCCAGCTGGAAAAAAAAGTTTAATTTGCATAAGATACCATTGAAAAAGAACAAACAATAACGTCATAATAGCTTCATGCAATTGACAAATGTATGAATTCAGACACTCACGTGGATAACCAACACTGGACACTTCACCAAAGGAATTTTGTCTATGTTCTGCACAAAGCACATGTAAAAGCCATCAGTAGGGCATTGGATGCATCACTATTTTTAATTAATGGATAATGTAGCAGAGGATCATAAACAATATATTCTACCTTATATATATCAAACCAGTATGTACGCTTCACTGGATACATAACTCTCAGCCCTGACAATATAGGACTATGTAGGACAACAGCTCTAAGCCGAGGTAATCGTACAGCAAGGTCCAAAGTAGGGCCACTGCCCACAGATTGACCGTAAAGTATGATGTTTTCCTGCTTGGCACCATAGCACTCTTCAAGACACTTATAAGCAGCTTCAATATCTGAATATGTATTATGCTCACTGGGCTGCAGAAAGGCATACTAATGTGATTAAAAGCTCATGGGTGCAAGTATTTCATTCACATAGCACACAGATAGACTACGTTTACACTGCTCACCTTCCCTGTTGATTGTCCATAGCCAGAGTAGTCATACCTGCATAAATTAGGGAAAAAGGAAATAAGAAAATGGGGCTCAAGTTATATATTTGATATTAGTATCTTATTGCGTGGAGTATTGATTAACACGAAAATTTATGTTTAAGTAGGAGTGTTTCTCTCTGATCTCCATCATCCACCTCAATAATGTAAATTCTCGATCACTCATTAACCAACTTCAAACATCAAAATTCCATCTCTGTCCGAGGCATAGTCTTCCATCTTCGGCATCCTTCCGTATGATATAGGAGGTCCTGGGTTTAAGTTCCCTCCCTCCAATTGAAACCAAAGTATATCACATATCATTACCCGTAACAAGCAGTCGTTTCGTATGATACAACAATTTTAAACAGCCAAAAATAGCAAATGATGTCAGATGAAAAGATCTACTTAAAGAAAGCTCAGGTTACGGATCCTAGTTATCTCCAATAACACTATATTAAGCTCGCCCCTTTCCTTTAAAACAAGAAAAAGAATCATCAAATAAAAGCTAAAAAATTTGAACAGTCCTAGAGTTCAGCTACTTGCCAGTTACCATGATTTATCGGAGCTCCCACCAATATCTTTTCCTTCCATACAAACCAAACTAAAACTCCGCAGATTTCCAAGCCGGGCACCGTTATGTTCCATACTTCAAACAAAAGCTTCAATTTTTATGCACACTCACACTCCTAATCAACACTCACATTCACCGCCTCGAAACTCAACGAGAAAACAAAAGGGCCAGTTTGAGCGAACTTACCCCATAAGATTAACCCGCAGGTGGATGCTCAATTCAATGAAAAGCTCATACATCTGGCCTATATCAGCAGCATTCCCATGAGAGTATAGCAGAGTAGAGGTGGCCATCGGGTACCTAACATACACAGCAACGATCTCTGTTCCCCGGCGCGTGGGGAGACGCAAGACGTCGACGTTTTCACGGTGAGGAAAGTGGCCTAGAACCAAAAGGCCAGTGGTTTCGTCTGTAATTAGCTTGTAAGAAGGAGGATTTGGTGGGAAAAAAGCAAACTTTGCAGCCATTGACGAAGTCACCCCGCCCATTATTCTATCTTTCACTCTAACTACTCCTTTCTCTCTCTATACCCTTTTTATGAAAAATGAACACTCTTACTCTCTCTAAAGAAACAGGCAATCACTTACACTGGAGGAGGAAGAAGAAGAAGAAGAAGGAGGAACTAAGAATAGGAACATTCCATTCCTTTATCTTTTGCTTTACCTTTCTATAGAGCGAGAGAGAGAGAGAGCTCCGGTAGAGATTTGTAGCGTTAAGATGGGCTTGTTAAGTAATATTAATTATCATTATAATTATTATGGTTTATATTGCGGAGAGCTGTCGTTTTAAGATTTGTGGATGAAATCCTAAGTTGTTTTTCTTTCTTTTATTTGTTGCTGTGTTTTCTTTTTTTGAGCTTTTAAAAAGGGGTGGTGGTGAGAGGCAATGATATGATTACATCTTGTCTCATGCAGGTTTCCATAAGACCTTGCTCACGTGTTAAGCTATCTGTTCTGACATGTTTTTCTTATTTTGCACTCGTGCCCTTTAACTCCTGCTTTCTTCACAAATTTACCGCAATGTTTCTACAAAATGTAGAATCTTATTCTCCTGTGATCATTTGCATAACTTTTAATAAATATGTAAAATGAGATCCTTTTGTTTTAAATTTTTTATCACATATATGTAATAGAAAAAGTGATCATTTGCATAACTTTTTATAAATAAGGAATCGAAGCTTGGACGGAAATGTTTCGAGGGCTAAAATAACATACAGGCAAAATTTGAGGAACGTCACGGCAAAAGCAGCTTCATGATTAGTAGAGTCGCACGAGTTTTGCAGGTTGTCCCATTTTAGGTTACAGGTGGCCGTGTGATTTCCGCAGGAGCAACGTTCTTCATGAGCGTGTTTTCAGACAAGCGTCCAGTGACCAAAACAGAGCTTAAGGACCACTTACGTTGTTGACTTTATGATGGGACCCACACAACACGCGCACGCACAATTTGATTTAATCCCACGGCTCCTCTTCTCACCTGGATCTGGATGATGCTGTTCTGTCTATTCAAAGACATATAAGGAAGTGGCATTTTACAATACCATAAAGAATACAATGCCACAAGACTAGAGGTCAATTGGAATCGGTTTATGCGTGATTTTCACGTTGGTTGTTAAGATAGTTTATTAAGATCGGTTATTATTTTTTATTTTTAATATTATTTTATTAATATTAATTCTTACTAGCTTTTTATTGAGTTTATTATTGTTATTATTTTACTATTATTACCCTTTCGTTACTTCTCTTACTAGCTTTAGATTTTCATTATTATTACTCCCTCCGATTTATAATAAGTGTCGTTTTAAAAACACGCACGCTTATTAAGAAAGCTAATAAAATTATAGATATATCCTTATTAATACTCCCATGAAATTACCTCGTGACCCCCATCAAGTTATAAATGTAAGAGAAATTGCATATTAAATTGCCTTGAAATTGTGATCTGTGTAATTAAGATGAGAGAGAAATTAAAGGTTAATTTGAATAATTAAAATGTATCTAAAACGACACTTATTATGAATCGGAGGGAGTATTTTTTATTTGTTTATTATTATTATTATTAGTATTGTTAGTATTATTTGCATTTGGTTTAGTTATATCTTGCGATTTGGGTATTTTTATTCGTATTTTTGTTTAGTGAATTGTTTCTGTATCCTGCATTATTTTTATATTGTCTCATTTATATGTGGGTCCATCGAAAATAACCTCTCTATTATATAGAGATAAAGCTGCATATTATCGGACCTCCTCAGATTCCACTTCATTGTTGAATTTCGGACTGGATAATGATGATGAATTGGTTTAATTGGTAGCGAAAACTCCCTAAATAAACTCTAATATAAAAAATATTAAATTTGAATTTCTAAATAAATTTCTAGACATTATTTAAGAACTCATTTAAAAATTTGATGTTCACGGTGCTTTACCTTTGAACATACAGTTTATCAATTAAATTAAACTGAATCAAATAGATATTATTTTTATTAAGAAAAATCATAAATATATTTTTTTATTAAAAAAACCTAAATTAGATCTCAAATGTACGAGTTAGTGTGAGTTTATTGCACTCTTTCAAATAGAAACCCATTAAACAAAATTATCAAGGATTTCTTTAAAGCATACTATAATGATATATAATAGTCTAATGGAATAAAATAAAAAAGTAATGTAATTTAAGATTATATAATATGACCAAAATATTATTTCATTGTAAATGTGATAAATCTCTAATCACCTTTTTTTCTATACAACTAGACAAATGAAAATTAGTGCTGATTAATTAAGACGTCATGATTTGTGATTAGCTTATGCATGTTAATAGCTACACACTTGCGGGGAACAAAAGCACATTGGACCTATATGTACAAGAATAACCCAGATATGTAACTTAGCCAAGAAGGGGACTCGTGCACTTTTATCGTTTCAAATCCGAAAAGCCGCCTGAAAGAGGAAAGCAAATAAAGTTGCTACTTGCTAAAGACGGGACTTAGGATCCTCTTCGATCAACCCAAGCGTGTGTGAAAACTATCTTTTTTTTTTTTTTTTTTTTGCTTTAATAGACACAACGGCTTTGTTTTCAAAAATTGTGGGCTGTCTTTTATCTCTTTCGATCAGGAGCACAGTTGCCATGTTTTCGGGACCATTCACCCCTCTTTTCACATGTCCATTCAAGTTTGCTGCTTGCAAATGCTCTAGACGATCGTGTATTGCAATGAAACTGGAGTCTTTTCATTTCTTTTTTCTCAAACCATTGTAGTTCTTTTGATTTGATTCTTGAATTTGGTTTTTCACAAATTATGGAAGAATCAAAGAAACTGGACTCGAACGTTACTTTCTTGCAGGCCTGTAATGTCAAATAAAATGCCCAATCCATTAAAGTTTTCAGCAATAATATTTGGTATGGCTTGTAGGAACAAAATAAATATTAGTTCCTACAAGTAATCCCACATCGAGTCTAAACTATTTTATAGAATGCAATGATGGATTCTCAATAAAGTACTCGTATCTCCGCCAATCCTTTTGGACCTATTCACCCCTCTAAACAATTCCAAATAATGGAGATGTTTGAATAAGAGAGTGACTTATTTATGTTAAGAGGTGACAAATTCATACCACTCCACAGCATCAGCCTATCCATACCCCTGCAGTTTGCACATCTTGAACTGCATCACTCACAACTAGCCTCTGTCTTTGACGGAAATCTTATGATCAACTTGTGAGGGGCAAATGTCCCATTATTTCAAAAATCTTACTTGAACTGCTAATATTTTGCTTAGAAACTTATCATGTGATACAAGATCCAATTGAATCCATTCACAGGTACGTGGGGTTAATGGAACTCTATAGTGTGACTGATGAAATAAAATGAAAAGCCTTTTCATCGGCCAATGAGATCTTGCCTTCAGGGCTTACACTTCGCCTTAATCACTTTGTTTTGAATCAATTTAAGCTTCGAAAAATCTCTTTTACACTTTGCGGTCACATAAATATATACAGAAAACCTTCTATAACTGTTCTTCTGTAACTTACTAATAATAGAGTAACTAGCGTCTTTACATGTGGAACAATATATATAAATAAACAATATTTGTTCATCCCCTCCCCCCTACACACCCCCTAAGTTGGAGCTTGATGAATATCATGGAAGTCCAAGTTGCAGAGAAATTGTTAAAACAAAGATGTGCAAGATATGTTATGTTGTGAATTGGGTGATTATGAGCAAATAAGATATTGAATTGAGGTAAGGATATTGTTGAACTAGCTTGAGGGATGCACGTAGAAGTCATCCACTTGAGGTGTTGGATTTTAAATATGTAAGAATAAGATAGGTTATGGAAAAAGAAGGATAGGAAATGTTTGAATGATTTGATGAATGAAATGAGTTGTAATTTGAGAGATTAATGAAATCTAATTGGTATGTGAGTTGATATGGAGTGGTTTTGTTCTTAAAGAGGTGAATTTGCGGAGTATATGGGTGTATATGATGTTCAATTGAGTGTAGAAACCATTGGAGAGGGTTTGGAGGGGTTTTGGGAACCTCCATGTCCGTTTAACGGACCTTTTCGGGTCAAAAAGAGCCCTTTGCATCACCCATGTTCGTTTAACGGACCTTCTCGAGTGAAATGGTGCATTTTGGCCCGACAATGTCCGTTAAACGGACATGTATGTCCGTTTAAGGACATTCACGGGACAACTTTGGAAATCGCAATTTTTGACCATTTTAGAGGCCGAATCTCAATTTGTGGTCTTCATGAAAGTTGTAGATCTCAAAGTCCTCTTTCCAATGGTCTAAAAATGAAAGCAATCCGACAGTTGTAGTGAGATACGTCAATATATTACAAAACACTATTTTTCAGAAATTGCGGAATATAAATTTACACAAATAATAAAATACTGAATGCAGACGCTACTGATCCCAACCTCTATCTTTCACTTGCATGCAGTAGGCATACTCCCGTTTGTCTAATGCGGTACTCTTCAAGGCCTGAAAAATAATTACAAATTTTGGGTGAGTTTTGCGAATTTAGTGAACGACCATCATCGATGGCTCACCCAATCACTTAACACATATCACAATATACATTTTACACTTCTCATGCTATACAATTTAATCACTTATTTTATGCATATGCAGTGCATATGAGACTCACTTTTCATTTGTTATTTTGATTCAATAATTTGGAAAATATGCCTCAATCACTTTTAGACTGCTCTTGTCCAAAAACAGTTCACTATGTAGATTTTCCATTCAGAAATTGAATATCTCCAAGACTGACTCATAATTCGACTCTTTTACATGAATTGTAGCCCTATTTCTCTATAGGGTCCCCATCCTTCAATGTAGTGTCTCGAACTTCCTGAACTTGAACTTCCATATCCACCTGAATGTTGTGACTATCACTAGAAGGAATCACTTCAGGTCCACTGCTTATCACCAAATTCTGTCCTAGATTCCTTTAATTATGCTCCACATCTGTGAGGGCATATTTGACCAATAGATCAGCATTAGGAATAGTTGTATTCAGGTCAACCTTCCCTGCCTCCTCATTGTTGCCCAGATTGGGTTTAGATGTGCCAGTCAACTCCCAAAAATCTCCACTAGTAAATGTTCTCCCAGTAGGCTTCCATGCCTTTCCTTGAGCTTTCAAGGAAGGTTTCCACTAGTAAGTAACCAATACTCTATCCTCTCTAAGAGTGTTCTCATTAGCCAACCTTAAAATAGGTATGGAGTCCTTCATATCTTTAGAAATGTCCATACTGATACACATTCGAGCAAACCCTACCCTTTTCCTCATTGCTGTGTTTTCATCCATACATAAGGGTTTCCCCAAGAAGCTAGCTAACAAACTCAAACCTTTGGTTGTCCAATATTCCAATGGAATATTATGAATGTTAACCCATAAGGGAATATTCTTTACCTTAATCTTTTCAAGCTCCTTCCCAGGCTACCATCTTTGTAGGAAGAGTGGAAGTTGCGAGACATGCCAAGGACCCTCTTCAATAATTTTTTGGGCTTCTGTTGTAGAATAGAAAGTGAAGATAATACTATCTTCCTCAGTGAGCATCACATCCAATAAGCCTCTCCCTTTCCAATTCCTTTAAGCCCAAGCTTAAAGTACAAGGAAAGCTGGTCTTTTATCCATGAAAAAACCAAATAGAGTAGACTTCCAGGATTTGGCACCTTCCTGTAAGGTTTCTAGAGGTGGATCAACTATAAGTTTTCCTTCCAATTCCACTGGAGGGCAAAAAACTAAAGTATTTTCATTCTTTTCACCTACAACTTGTTTCCAAGTCCTCTTAGCTCTTAATGATGATAATTTTTCTACAGGTACAGGAACAACAGAGGGGTGATTTGAGTTGGGGAGTGAGGGCTGAGAGGAAGAGGAAGAGGAAGACTAGGCAGAAGAGGCTTTTGCTGAGGGAATGGGTGGAGGGAAAGGCTTGGGGGTAACTGAGGAAGAGGGGAATGCAAGGGTAGAGGGGGAAATCAGAAAGAGTGGGAGGAATCTTATCTGACATGTTACTAGAAAAGGAAAGAGGCCACTTTTCAGAAAACAATGCAGGAAAAGTGGAGCATGGAAAAGGAAAAAAACCAGTGAGCGGGAAGAAGAAAAACAATTTGAGAAGATTGCAATGCCCTTGGACAGATTACAGTCGAAAACAAAAATAGAGAAAAGAAAGGTGAGTGAAACAGGAGGACACAAAGAAAAGGAGCAATCTTGAAGGAGGAAAGAAGGGAAAATAGAACACAACAAATGAGTGAGGTAATAAGCTGGAGAGGAATAAAAAAAGAAGGAAACAAGAAGGGAAAAGAAATCAAGCTGAGAAAACTGCAATGCCCTTAGACAGGCTATAGTCGAAAACAAGAATGGAGAAAAGAAAGGTGAGAGAAGCAGGAGGACACAAAGAAAAAAAAACAATCTGGAAGAAGGAAAGAAGGGAAAACAAAACACAACAATGGAGTGAGAAATTTGAGCTAGAGAGGAAAAAAGAAAGAAGGAAACAAGAAGGCAAAGAAGAGAAGAACTAGAGCAAGCTAGAAAAAACAGACCTGCAGAAGTGGGAGCAAGCTAGTGAGCAGTACCAAGCCATCTCATGCCCTATTTTTTGTTGGACTCCCCCATTGTGCTGGTATTTTTACTCTTGATCAACTCTCAGGATACCACACCAATGCCCTCCCTTTCTCTTTCACCCTAATGTTAAACCTATAACTTTTAGCTCTTATGTTGAATATACACATAGATATTGTGAGGCTTCCAAAATTATTAAATCATAATTAGTTCAAATTGTTTTATAATTACATTATTAATTACCAAAATCTTCATTAGTCTAAAAAAATAATACTCATCAATCACAAAAATGATATCTACAAATATAACTATCCGAATTGTCACATTCAAAAGTATATACAATAAAAAAACTTTATTCAATTTGATATGTTGGCTTTCTTAGACTCCACATTGTGAATAAGTCAATCACATGTATTGAACTTATTGACAATCTCTCTAACTAGTAAAAAATATAGCGACAAGACATAAGTTGCCTACTCAATAAGAATAACCTAACAATACCCTTAAAATTAAGTAACTTAATATATATTAAAATTAGTCAAATAACATATATATAATACTACAATAAACAAGCAATAGGCAGTCTGTTTAAACACTCAAAAAACACTCAAAATTTTATTTCTGATAATTATTAATACTAATGTTATTTTATTATTACCATTTATGTTTTGCCATTTTATTAACAAAATTAACTAGGCCCTGCTTAACCTAGTAGGCTTACTATTAATGATTTGTTTCCCTATCACTACTCATCATAATCACTTACTAAGTGAAAACGAAATCAGGTATGTAAATATCGACAC
Organism: Erythroxylum orinocense; assembly: GCA_025531955.1. NCBI lineage: Eukaryota > Viridiplantae > Streptophyta > Magnoliopsida > Malpighiales > Erythroxylaceae > Erythroxylum > Erythroxylum orinocense. The sequence continues at coordinate 31,254,130 of JANZLX010000006.1, read as the reverse complement.
AGGGTACCTCGATCTCTCAATATAATATGGTACCATGGTACTAATCCAGTATCTAGCTATTGATAAAATATATCCCTAAGACTCAAAATATTCTGGCACACTTTAATACTTAGCCATTGACACAACGCATCCACGGGACTAGCCACAACTCGCTCATAACTCAACAACATCGTCAATCAATAACCATCAAATATAGCTAGCCTAGGCAAGCCACTAATTTCATTAATGTGATTCATCTTATTCTAATATTTTTAATTAAAGATATGCCAATTATGAATTTTAGTTATCACATTATTTTCTGAATTGTTAGTTAATACACATCATAACACGTAATAAAATATAAAAACTGAATATTTTGTACCTTTTTAATTATTTATTTAACAAATAAAATTTTTAAAATTCATATATTTCATAATTTTTTGTATTTAATTATTAATCATTAAGTTTATTAATTACAATTTAAAATATGATTCACTATAAAATAATTTATTAATAACAAACTTCATAATTTTATGAACCGTATATAATCATAAGGGTACAATTTAAAGTTATCTGTACCTAATTTTTAGACTCAACTATTTGATTGGGTCAATCTACTCCCTAATTCGTCCTCGGGGCATAAACATTACAAAATTTTATTAGCTTTTATTTAAGAAAAATTTTCAACTGAATTATACTTAACAATCCAAAGGTACCACTTTAATCTTAATTATTAAAATATTTTTACTTTATCTTACCATTATAATTACTAAATGCCCTTAACTATTAAAATCCAATTATACATATACATTTTTTTATTGTTACTAAAATACTCTTGTAGGAGTTAAATTCTAATTTTACGCTTAAATATTTATATTTCCTAATTTGCTCCTACATTAACGTAGAATTTCCTAAATACCCTTTTTCTTTTCTTTTTTTCCTAAAAATGCCTTCTCCTTCTCTACACCAACGTCAGCTTCACCTCTCCTCCTCACTTCCTTCTTTTCTAATATTTTAGCAATTTTTCTCTGTTTTTATTATTCCAATGACTTCAAAATTGCTGTAGGAAACAATAATAACATAATTATAACTACAAATAAGTTTAGGATGATTGAAAACACAAATAAAAGGGATTGAATTTTGCTAGAAAATAATATGTATATGAAGTTTTATGTCTTTACAAGAGATTTTTGCGTTATTAATCTTCACAATTTTCTTTCTAATCTACTTTAAAACAAACAAAATAAGGAAATACATGAAAAAAGCTTCACTTGCAAGAGAAAGATAGTGTTTGTGTATACTTACTAGCAAGAAATGTGGAGAATAAGAATAAGAGGAAGCTATTTTCGTTGATTTTCTCCCCACTTACATGCTACTTATATATATACATATATATATTCTCATCTTTTTTATTTTTATGGGTTAGAATGGGTTTTACTAAAGTTGGTTTTTTTTTGGGCTTTATAGTTTTGTCCCTAAAAAGAATTTTGTCCTCAAAATAAAATTACTTACCTAAGGATCCAAACAAATGAGAATGCTGATGTTGAACTTCATCCTCTATTTCCTAGGTAGCCTCTCTCGAAGGACAATGATTTCATAAAACTCATAACCTCTAAATCTCTCATCTCCTTAATTTCCTAATCGGTCAATCCAAAATCTCAATCAGCTCCTCTTTATAAGTCATATCCTTTGTAACCTTGATCTTAAGCCTTTGATATAACATGGCTATGATCTAATCATTACCGTCGCAACATCAACACATGGAACAGATCATGAATTTGCAATAACTCAAGAGGTAAGGATAATTTATAAGCTAATGGTCCCAAACGTAGCATAATCTTATATGGCCTTATATATTTTGAGTTCAACTTCCCTCTCATACCAAATCACGAAATCCCCCTTCAAGATGATACTCAAAGAAATACTAGATCTTCGACATCGTACTTCATCTCCCGATAATGTTGACCAGTATAACTCTTTTACTAATCCTGAGCTGCATTTAAGAATTGATTTACCAACCCTATTTTCTCCATAGTCTCGTAAACAAACTCGGGTCCTTCCAACAATCTGGCATCCTCCATACCCTAACATATTTGATATCTGCATTGCCTGTCATATAATGTCCCAATGGTTTCATACTAACATTGGAGTGATAATTATTATTATATGTAAACTTCATCAACGGTGAATATCTATCCTAATCACCCTCAATTTTATTACACAAGCTCTCATCATATCCTCCAATGTTTAAATTGCATGCTCCAATTATCCATCTGACTAAGGGTGAAATGTAGTATTTAAATTTAACCTAGTTCCCAAAGCTATTTATAAACTCATCCAAAATTGGGAAGTAAATGATCTGATACAATGGACTTTAGAACCTCATAATCTCATCAAAATACAACTTGGTGAGCTTGTCTAGGGAGTTTGTCTACTATCTAGGTAATAAATGAGCTAATTTAGTTAACCTATCCACAATCACTCGAATCATGTCTACATCTAATCTTCTTAAATGCCACCAAAAAATCTGTTGTAATCTTCTCCTACTTCCACGATTAAATGACTAAGGGTCTTAGTTTCCCTACTAGTGCTTGATTTTGTATGTTAATAGGCATTTTATATTGATTTTAGATATATAATTTGCTAAACTCTTATCCATTTAATGTTTAAATTGCACTAATTAAGAGTTATTTATTTTAATTTTAGGCACACACTATATTTGGAACATTTCATGTACACTTAGCGATTAATGATATGAAAATGCTTAGGATACTCACTTTAATTCATATATGATTTTAGGCATGATTTAGAAGCAAAGGAGTCAAAGTGAGTCAAAAGCACTATACTTGGAAGATCCACATTTACTTGTCTTCATGGATCAAGAAGAAGAAGATTAGAGCATAAGAATGGATAATGCATAAAATAATAGATGAAGTGAATCACAAGTTAATAACGTAATCAAAATACACAAGAAGGGGGGGTTGAATTGTGGTAATCTTTTCGTGTTAGTCCCCTTTAAAAAATGATTCTGAATACACTAAAGTAAAATAGA
>JANZLX010000006.1:31141130-31155014 GCA_025531955.1 Erythroxylum orinocense | reverse complement strand
CTATTGGATTTTCTAAGGCCTACACAAAAGAAATTATCATATTAAATAGTATAATTTCTTTTGAACACTTTAATCTTATAATTCAATCATTTCAATAATTGTAAGTTAAAACTTACATATTTCTCCAATCATCGAGGAAAGTGTCTTCTAATTTCTTTATTATCATCCTATGTTTTCTCGTGCGTTAGCTTGCGTAACTATTCTGTGTATAATCTAAAAACATTATTATGTATTTTAGTTGTTAATAACACTAAATTTCAAAAACTAAATAATCAACTTCAACTTACTGCATGAAAGGTTGAACCTCTTGACAGTATAATAAAATGTAACCATAGGAAACCTCTATCTCTTCCTCTGTTAACATTCTTCCTATTGAACATCCATATGTTCATTCAGAATATGGGAAATAGATAAGTTAGCATTACCATCAACTGTTCCTCCCCTATCGTTATTTGAGAGATTTTTGTTTCTCTTGTGTAAACATGCGGCTCAATATAATGTGAAAAAAATATACTTGGTTCCTCCACTAAATAAGCATTACACATCGAACCTTCAATTTTAGCCCTGCTTTTGACATTTATCTTCAAGTGATGCAAATACCTACTTTAGCGAATAGGGTTATTACAATTATGTTATTAAAACATGTTAGTATTTCAATTTAAATATTTACTATAATTACCTCTCAAATAGATACATCCATCGATATTGAATTGAACCAACAAGTTTTGCCTCGTGTGCTAAATGCACAGGTAGATGCTCCATATAGTCAAAAAAAAGCTTGGACAAAAAATCCCTTCTAATTTGCATAAAATTACTGGAATTTCCCTTTCTAGTTTTTCCATCTCAGCCAACTTTATTTCAGATAATGTTAAGCTTTTGAAAAATAAACTTAATTATGTTATAACTTCCAAAACCTTATTCGATAGCAACTCTAGAAATGCAATTGGAATTAACCTTTGCACAAACACTTGACAATCATGACTTTTCATCCCAAATAATTTGTACTTCCTCATATTCACACACCTTGCCAAGTTTGAAACATAACCATTAGGAAACTTTAGTCTTTTCAACCATTCACACAAAATTTCCTTTTGTTGAGAGCAATATTGATGTAGACTATTAGTGGAGTGTAGTAAGTCAAAAAATTATTTTGCATATGAGTTTGGTTCTTCTTCAAGATTTTCTATATTTTCATGAAAGGTATAATTGGCTGCATTATAAACCATTTACATGTAAGATTTTTCAGTTGCACCTACATTATTTGTTCTGAATCCAATCCCCCTTCAAACTCATCGATATTTGCTAATGAGTTTACTTCATTACCCCTTGAGGTGCTACAATTCAATGGCTTCCCATGTCGTGCCCACTCAAAATAATTTGGAACAAACTCTTTTCTCAGGAAATGCCATTCACTTCATCAATATGAAGGAAATAAATATGTTTGAACTTTTTACATGGACATCTGATCTTTGGGTCATCCATATATACAGATTGAGAATATGCATAATGAATAAAAGCTTAAACTCCCCAAAAAACTCAGGATTAATGAAACCATCAGGTATTAATTGTCTATACATCCAAGATCTATCAACATTACTCATTTATGCAAAAATGTTAATTTTAAACAGTAATTTCACAGTTAGTTTAATTTTTAAAAGTAATGTCATAATTAATATCCTTCATGTCCCCTAAGTTTACAGAACGTCATAACATTCCCTAAGTAGTAATCAATTGAATTATTCACCTATAATTGATTTCAATACTATTATACGTGACATTGTTTACACCTGTGAATTAAGAAAGCAAGTTCTCGCTGTAACTCCTAGGTTTGTGGAATTTTTCATCAATCCTAGGGGTTTATTATGCAAATAACTATCATGTCTATTAAACCTACGAATTTCTTATGTTAATACTAAGTTTGAATTAATCATATTGAAGTTGAAGTATTTATGTTTGAATTAATCACCTACAATTGGTTTCAATACTATGGTACGTGGCATTGTTTTCAGCTATAGATCAAGAAAGCAAGTTCTTGTTCTGACTCTTAGGCTCATGGAATTTTTCATTGATAAGCATCACGGGAGCTAGATCACGAGTTTCTGGTCTATATATCGTCCTAGGGGTTTATTATGCCTCAAATGATCCATAAGATCTCAAACTCATTCCACATACAGTAAAAATACTTAGACTATTAAAGAAGAACATAAAAACTCGTCAATGATTATAAGAATATTCTAAACAAAACAAAATCAAGACCTCCTTTACATTCACACAAAACAAACGCATCATAATAGGTCGTCTGACTAATATATTAAAGCAAGCAAATTAGAAAATAAGGCAATTTAAGTCTTAATATATAATGCAATACAGAGGAAATCTATTATTTAAGCTAAAACACAAACATATGATGCTAATTAGTTAACTAGTGGGAATACACCACTGCTTGAAAAGGACTTCAATTGACATAAAAATCTGCTTCATCTTTGAAAGTATGTAAGATAAAACAAAGACATCGTGAATATCAATTTAAGAATTTCGAAGGACAAATCCATTTTAATTTAGAAAAAGGAATATTTCAAAAAGATGGAATAGAAGCCAATTCCAATTTGTCTTCCCAATGAATAGTTTAGTGGATGATGGGGAGGTCCAAAAGTTTGAAAGTTTGGGATTTCCAAAAGTTGCTACTTAGGAAAACACCACATAGTTTTACCAAACCATCTTTGTTTTTATATATTTTTATTTTAAAATTTAGTTGAATCAAATTTAAGAAGTGTTTTCAATTTGTACCTTTTGTGGTGATACATTGAAAAAGTGTAATTACACACACATATATTAGGTTTTTTCTATATACATAATCATTTTTCTTTAAATATGCATAATTATATCATTAATTTTATATAAAAGTTCATATATTTTGTATTTTAATAATTACTAATTTAAAATTAAATAATAAATAAATTTAAGTGACACTTTTAGGTCGAAACTTTTTTCCACTTATAAATAACCTTTTTTCTTTTTTATATTGAAGTGAGTTGCAATCCATGATTCCTATCATGCTTGCCATCCACTTCTTTCTTATTATGGTTGTAGTTCTTTGGTTAATAATGTTCATATGTGAAGTTAATCAAAATCGGGTTACTTTGGGAGAAAAAGACATTGATGGTTTTAACTTTTAGACCACCATTATCGAGAATAAATAGTTTAACTAAACATCCCGTGATTCCTTGAAACAAATAAATTAAGAACTCTTTTGTATCTTGAACAAAACAAAACTAAGAAAAGATTGTTTCTGTACATTGCACATGATTCACATGATTTTTAGACATTAAAAAAAGGAGAAAACCATTAAAGAGACCACTCTGAACTTTTATCTAACACTTCAAAGGCATGAAAGATTCATCCCAAATAACTTATGCGAATAATTTCTTTCTCCTTCCTCAATGTTTTCCAGAACATTGCAAAGCCAAATACACCACAGAAAATCGAAACAAACACAAAAACAGCCCAAAAACTCCTAGATTCATACAATGTTTTCTCTTAAATGTGTGTATACAAAAAATCATAGAGAATAAATGCTAAATGTCTTACCTTCACCGAAGGACATAAGGATAGTGGCAAGGGAAGACAGAGGCACAGAAATGCCGACAAGGAGAAGAGAAATCGACGACAGACAAACAAAAGAGAAGAAAACAACCGAAAATGAAAACGCAGGGGAGAGGGAGGGGTCTTCAAGTAGACACCAAACGATGTTGTTTTTGTTTGATTAAAAATGTTGAAACCAAAGCAAACGACAACGTTTACCTATAAAATTTACCAAAGGAATTTATCGATGAAAATGTATTCTGTCGGTAAACTCAAAACTTATTTATTCTGTTAAGCATTCCTGTTTTGTTTACTGACGAGAATTCTCTACCATCGCTATATTCTATCGAAAAAATTTTCGAGATAATTTCTCATCATATTTACCGATGGATATTTTTCCCGTCGCAAATTGAAAATTTTCCTGACAATTTTACTAACTGAAAGTGATTTTTCTTTGGTAATTTGTTACGGTTTCATTTCTTTTAGTAATTTTCCATCACTAATTACTAATTTTCTTGTAGTGTTTTCTATTAGTTACATCAAATTATATTATTTTAATGACATAGCACATAGAACATGTTTAATAAATTTACCAAGATTTAAATATATCTAAACCTTTAATTTTGAAGTAATTATTAGTGAGTTTGTCTTACGATATTAAGGTACTGATTTTGTATAACTTATTAATAAAACTTGACGGAGAGTTAATGACAATTTTTTTTAAACTATCACTTAAGAAATTGAGGGAGCTATCTTTTATCTCCTTTTGTTCTATTATTTATCATTTCAAATTTATGGTTTTAATTAATTTTCAATATTGAGGAAGATTTTACACTACAAGAAAATTAGGAATTAACGATGGAAAATTACTGATGGAAACTAAAACGTTGCAAATTACCGATAAAAAATCAATTTTCAGTAAATCAATTTTTGTCAGTAACATTGTCGAGAAAATTTTCATTTAAAGATGGTAACAATATCCGTCGGTAAAAATGGAGGGAAATTATCCCAACAAAATTTTTGACGGCCTTTAGCAATGGTATAAAATTACCGTCGGTAAAGAAAATGAGAATTGTTGGCGGAATAAAAAAGTTTTGAGTTTACAGATGGAAGAATTTCTGTCAGTAAATTCATTCAGTAAATTTTTAAAATAAACGTCGTCGTTTGCTTTGGCTTCAACGTTTTAAATAAAACGAAAATGAAACAACATCGTTTTCGTTTACATTTAACCTACCCAAAACACCCCTCCCCCTATGTCTTCATGGTATAGTAAAGTTATTGGAGAAGCATAACTTATCATGCACTATACTAATACTAAGGCAAGTTATTTTGACAATTTTATGAAATTATAGATATTGTCTTATTTTTTGTTTTATCTAAGAAGAAAGTCTGATTGGTGGAGGGTTATGAAGAAGATAATTTAATAGATTTACAATATAATTGTACTAAAGATCATTTATGAATCTCCGTGTAAATAATTTCAAAATAAATGAGAAAATTTCTATTTTTTTCCGCAAGTCCTATTTTGTGTTGAAGAGCATTACTCATCCTTCTTCTTTATAGACTGTAGTTATCCGTCCTCCAGGTAAGTCGTCCAACTAATGTCAACCATATGTGTAACTTTAATAATGCATTAATTAGATGCGTTTGAGTTTTGTGTGAATGCAAATTAATGAGGTCTTGATTTTGTCTTGTTGTTTAGAATATTCTTATAATCATTGATGAGTTTTTATATTCTTCTTTAATAGTTTAAGTATTTATGCTTGGGTTATGTTTGAATCATTAATAAGTAGATGTATGATTACGTAAGTATTTACTGTATGTGGAATGAGTTTGAGATTTTATGGAAGGTTTGAGGCATAATAAACCCCTAAGATGGTATATAGGTTGGAAACTTGTGATTTAGCTCCCATAAGGCTTATCGATGAAAAATTCCATGAGCCTAGGAGTAACAACGAGAACTTGCTCTCTTAATTCATAGGTGTAAACAATGTCATGTACCATAATATTGAAATCAATTGTAGGTGATTAATTCAATTGATTAATACTTTTATAAGTAAAAAATATTAGATAATGAGTGGATTAATAGGTTTGCATTCTACTCTTGATCAAAATTTCTTAAGCCTGAAATTGTTTAAGGTAAGATTCATATTTATAAATCTCAAAAGATTTTTTGTGATAAAAAGCACGACAAACATTCAATTTGAAGCCTTTCCTCGTGAAATAAACTTCTTAGTTATAGACAATCTTGTCCAAACACTCGATCTCCTCCTTATGACCCTTAATATAAACATAAAAATGATTAAATGCCTTTTGCAATGATTTTATTATATTAGATTGTTGTCGATCGCTATCCTTCTTTCCAAGATCCTTCTCTATCACATCTTTTTAAATTGTGTCCAATTAATAATTTAAATTCTAATTCCCCCATTTGCATGTTCTTTGCAAACTATTAAGGAAAATGCCTCTTAGTTAAAACTAAACTATAAGTCAGCTTGAAGCGATATACATGCAACATACCTATAATATATAATGCTCTATGGTACAACAAATCATATCCCACCCCACATCATTAGGACGCTTTTCATATTTAGGAAGCAAGTTATTTATCAAGATCTAAGGTCCCACATTACTTTTATAAGTAAAATTAATTCAATTGATTAATACTTGTATAAGTTTGAAACAATGTCATGTACCACAGTATTGAAATCAATTGGGATATTTCTAGAATATTCAATAAAATATGCATTTCAAGTTAAAATATGTCACTAAAGAGAAAACAAGATATGATGCGACCAAGGTTCAGACCATAATTTGGAGCCAGTTACTGTTCAAGTGAAGCATCACTTTCTATAGCTGCAACCGAATCAGATGTTGTACCTCCAACTACTACACTTGTAGATGAGGCATCACCTTCCATAGCTACTGCTACACCATCCACCACCCCTATACTGATAGAGATATCAGGGGTAAACGATTCGGATAAAGTAGGCGGCCTTCAGTCTGGAGCTGAGGGAGTTGATGGAAGAACTTACATCATAATTGTTAACAATTTGTAAGTGAAAATACATAAACACCATATGTTATAATTAATTTATAGGTTTAAATTTAAAAAAGATATAAAAATAATTATTTTTATATTAGGTTGATTCCACCTGGACTGTGCATAAGAAACATTACATCTAAAATTCAAGGAGAAGATTGATCTTGAGAATTATATATGGAAGAATATCTCTTAAGCAACAAAGGATTTTTATTATCAGGAGTTTGACGTACAAAAAATATTTTTTAAAGTAATTTTTATACATTAATTAGATAAATATTATAGGATATAAGTACTTATTACATGTTTGTTCTTTTTTAGAAAGATTTTATAGGATTCTGAATTTGACATGGTTATTTATAAAGTATAGGAGAGACGAGCTCATACATATTATAGAGACTTTGTTAATGTGATACATAAGACTAGCGTATGACCTCTTTATATTTTTGAACAAATATGGAGTCGTTGGTAGCAGTATTGGAGATCACTCGAGGCAATGTCTATTTCAGAGCGTAATCCTACCAACAGACATGGAGGACTAGGGGAGAGAGTCTTCTCATACATATTGGATGATCTATTACCTACCACAAGCGTTCAGAGAGACTTGTAAGTATCTACATTTTGCAATTATATTCTGATTTTTTTTACTTTGATATATTTCAATTTAATTTGATGTGTGAATTTTGGAATGAAAATATGTGTATTATGGAGAATGATTATGTTACAAATGTTTAGTGTTATATATGATTGTGTTGTTGAGTTACTTTCTTTATTCAACAAGGGCTAAATATCATAAAAATAGCAAAAATTTTGCCGAAATTTTTGTAATTTGCAGTTCACTTATAACATTTTATTCTGATGGAGGAAAAGTCTATGGGCAACAAGCCTACATCCCGTCAGCTCTTTTTGCACACTTATATTAAGAAGCATGATAGTGTGAGCTTTGTCAACACCCGATGTAGAGAACTAAATGTACGTGAAATTTATGCTTTAATATTAATGCCTAATAATTATTACTTATTAACATAAGCATTGCCTTCTGATAGGATGAAAAACAAGAAAGCATTCAATGATGGTCTCAACAATCTAAAGATGTTGATGAGACTCAAACCTATCTTCATCAATGGGTGATAGGGACCGTTGTGGAAGGATATTTGGCTTAGGTTCATTTGCAAACACATGTTATTCGCAATCATCCACATCCAGTGCAATAGCATCTAGTAGGCGATCTGCATCCAATGAAGTCCATGAGCTTTGGAGCACAGTACAGGCATTGCCAACTTAGTTGTAATAGTGGAGCACAGTATAGGCATTGGCAACTCAGTTGCAATAGTCGATGGAATACATAGCCTAGCTCTGTAATAAGATGGATGAGTTAAAAGGGAAGGGCAGCACCTTATTGTAACATTCAAAGCATCCGCATTCACTAATGAATACCGTAGTTGTAGTTACCAAATGAATAGTTGTTAAATACTTATTATTGTACAAAATATTTTTATTATCAATTAAGATAATTTTTACTTTATATCATAAATCAAATTTCTGTTTAACAAATTAAATATAGAAACAAATCAAAATATTATCAACAGATAACTAATAATTGTATAAATTAAGCACCAATCATAAGATTATCAAATAAAATTAAATGTAGGGAAAAAATAAAAAATAGAATCAGTATATTTACCGATAGAAAACCAAAATTCGTCAGTAAAATGTAATCAATTTATCGACAAACAACTAAGTTATATCGGTATAGTTAGTTGCGAATTTGCAAACGGAGAGGCTTTGTTCATTTGTCGCTAAATTTACTGACCGAAACAAACGTTCCATCGAAAAATTAATTGATATCACAAAATTACCATTGCTAAATATAGAGATGAAACATAAAATATTCAATAATTTTTACCTACGACCCTTTCTCTGACAACTTGTTTAGTAGGTAAATTCCATTGCTAAATTAGCTTACCAATGGAAAATCTACACTTTTCGTCGGTAATGTTCGTCACTAAACCCCATATTTCTTGTAGTGTTATTTGTCTATTTATTGGAAAACCATAAGCTAAATCAACCTCATGTTGACTCATCTTGGACTGTGGTAAATATCTTGAAATTGAGAAACAAGTTTTCCCATGAAATCAAATTCACCATATTGGTAATAACAATTCCGCTTAGATATGGTATGACAATTAGTGTAAGGTTAGGCCTCTATATTTACTCCCTCAAGTTTTTCCACATGATGTATCTAATGAAGCCTAGAGCCAAAGTTTCTAATCTTTTCAATGGTAATGATCCATCAAACAAAGAGGTTTCTAATTTTCACAAGCCAACTTGCAAGATTATCTTCTCGATCTACATATGTAGGATGCTACTTATTGTACCAAATATTCCTTTTCCTCTTTTCAATATAGACCATGTTATCAAATCTTTAGGAATCCTACTTTGAAAGTTCATTAGAGGAAATGGATTTGATGCAAATGTATCCCCCCCCCCTAATTTATACATGGTTTGCCATTAAAAATAAACGCTCAACTCTAAAAAAAATTAAGGGTTCCCTTCCTAACTGACCTATTTGCCAACTTTACCATATGATGATAAAACAAGGGACTACATATTCTTTAGTTATGTAGCCTCAGAAGGGTTATTGAATTCAATTCAATTGTCGAATGCTCATGTTTGTAATGAGGTTGACTTAGAGAATTACTTGTATGGGCATTTGGAACCCACTACTAAATAATGCCAACAATCTCGTCACAGGGATATCCTTTTGTACTGCTATCTATGTCATATGGAAAGTAAAGAATGAGTGTAATGTTAAGGGCAAAGTGCTATATAAGGAAGCCTTTTAGTCTAAAGCACTAAATTGGATTAGAGATATGTCTTATCAAATGTCAACACCAACATAACCTCTCTTACATTAATGGCATTCAATTGGTGCATTAATTGGAGCCCATGAATGCACTAATTGAACAAGTGCTATATAAGGAAGCCTTTTAGTCTAAAGCACTAAATTGGATTGGAGATATGTCTTATCAAATGTCAACACCAACATAATCTCTCTTGCATTAATGGCATTCAAATGGTGCATTAATTGGAGCCCATGCATGCACTAATTGAACAATACTAAACATGATGTAGCCTCTAAATTTTTGTTGTTGTAAGCAGGGACAGAGCCATGTTATAAGAAGGGGGGCCATGGCTCCTTCTTTCAAATTTTTTTTATAAAAAATTACTTATATAATTAAAAATTTTAAAATTAAAAATATAAGTGGCCCCTCATAAAAATATATATTTTTAAATTACAAATATAAGTAGCCCCCCTTAGAGTTGAGTCTGGCTCCGCCCCTGATTGTAAGTTAATAGTTTCTTTATATTGTCAGTATTGGTGATATCTTGTTGATTAGGCTCTCATATCTTTAGATGTAACTCTTTTTTGAAGATGGTTTATTGATATAATTATTTAATTTAAATTTTTAAAAAAACTCTACCAATAATTTTATAAGTGTATTAAAGAGATAAATATTATCAAAGAAATCAACTCAAATATCAGAACATTCATAGAATCAAACAAGAATCTTTAATCTTTTCTAATAGTGGGTTTGAGTTCTTACTCATTTGATTTGTTTTATCTTATTCCTGACGGAGGCCTCTGGCTTTGCTATTTGATCAGCAATAACTGTTATCAACTTGGCTAGTTTTTATGCAATTCAATTACTTTTCTTAAAAACAAAAAAAAAAAGGGAAGTTAAACGTAGATGTAGTCAATGACAACGTGATGTTGGTTTATAATTTTGTCTACCTTTCAGTTAATTTGTCGTGAATTGTCAGCACCATATTTATTGTTGACTTTACACAAGACATTTATTTTTATGCATTGGCCTACATATATCTACATAGTTGTCGCATTTATTTTGTTCCAAAAAGACTGCATATGAAACTATAATATCTACGTTTACTCATAAGGGTTACGAAATCAATTAACATGTCAAATTGAAGAAGTCCTTTAAAGTTTTATTTTTGCAAGTAATATTGTCGATAAATAACTAACTTATTAAAGGAAGTCTTTGTTACTATATGTGATAACCCCATGTGTTCCATGAACAAAAAATGTAACCTTAAATTTTGACACTTAATATTAGCTGTTTCTATAAGTATATAATATCATGTGATTCTCGCTAGTACACATTTATCTACAACAATTGCTGGTCTCTTTCATTATTTGCTTATTGTCTTGGCAGTGGATCGCACCACCAAAAGATGGTGAAGGAAGAACAAGCTGGTTTAAGTTCAAAAAATTCTCCTTTATTAGATTGAAAAACGTGTTTAAAACGGCTCATCGTATTATACTTCATCTTTATTATATTCTGTTTGTTTAAGAAAATATTTTTACTATACTAAAAAAAGTTATTTTATCTGCGTCTAAAAAAATAATAATTGTAAGTTTGAATTCTTCTTTGTATAAAAAGTATTTAGTAAGTGCAATACAGAGAGAATCGCTCATATCTTTTTCAGGCAGCTTTCGTGCTCCAATGTTCTGATCGGAAACCCAAACGTATCTTCTGCCTCGATCAATTATGAAAAGGTAACTATATACATTTAAGAGATTACAACGTTGACACGCACGTAACTTCTAGTCATCAAAAGGCCCCTACGCATTGAAGCTACTAGGCAAGTAGTAATCAATAATTTTGGCCGGTCTCTACTTTTGTACGTACTAACCATTAACTCTCGCTTTAAGCCTCGGAATTGCTGCGTTGAATAGCATCGATAAGTCTTTTTAGCCAGCCAGAAAGGGGACCTGACCTTCTTGTCCATTTATTTTGGACCATCAATAGATCCCCACGCATTATACTAGGCAAGTAGAAATCAATTATTATGTACCAACCATTAACTCTCGCTTTAAGCCTGGGAATTGCTGCTTGGAATAGCATAGATAAGTCTTTTTAGCCGGCCAGAAAGGGGACCTGATCTATTTATTTTGGACTAACTCATAGAATTGGTCCAGAATAAGTGGACTAGAAGATTTGAGGAAGTCAGAAAGGGCTTTCTAAAATAAGGGACCAAATCTTTTGTCGCACGTATCAACCATCTATTTTTGTGGGATCACAAAAATAGATGGTTGTGGATGAATGGCACAAGATGATCCAAAATAAGTAGACCAGAGGATTTGAAGAAGCCAAAAAGGGCTTTCTAAGATAAGGGACCAAATCTTTTGTCGCATGTATCAACCATCTATTTTTGTGGATCTCACAAAAATAGATGGTTATGGATAAATGACACAAGATAGGGTTTGGGTAAATGAGACAAAAGATTTCAACCCTACGCAGCGTTTGGTTAGCGTCTTCAGCAGATAGGGACGGGACAGGACGGGACAAGACGGGACGGGACAGAACAAGAATTGAAGACAGTGAGATGTTTGGTTGCGGTGGACAGAACAGAGATTTTTGTCTTCGTCCTGAGTACAAAATGTGTTTGGTTGTCAGGGACAGAACAGAAAATAGTGTTAATGACGAAAATGCCCCTGTAGTATAATAAGAATAATAGATGTAATTCATTGATTATTTTATAATTGTTGCAATAATTTGTTTACAATTTTGAATTATGTTATTATTATTATTATTAATATTATTATTATAAATAATATTAATTATTAATAATAATATTATTATTAGTCTTATTATTATTATTATTGTTAATATTATTATTATTAATTATTATTACGATTATATATCAATAATAATAATAATAATGTTATTAATTAATAATATTTAATATTAATAAATAATATTATTAATTATTATTAATATGTAATAATATTATTAATGAGAGGGTAAAGTAGTCATTTCCTTTTCTTGTCCTACGGACAAGAATTTCTGTACCTAAGAATTGAGATGGAAAAAAATTTCTTTTTTCGTCCTCTGAGGATGGAACAAAAATTTCTGTCCTTGGTAAGCAAACAGCCCAGAGGACAAATTTCTGTCCTTGTCATTCGTCCTCGCGTCCTCAGACGCTAACCAAACGGTACCTAAGTTGCATCTTTTCAGTACTGACATTTTTGGTTCAATAGAATAAATATTCTATTCATAGTGTATTCCTCACAATTATCTATTTTTGTGTTTGGTTAAAAAAAAGAGTTAGAATAACTATTCTCAGGTTTAATTATTCCCCAACCTTGGGGAATAGCTAAAGAAAACATACCCTTATCTTTACCTATTCTGGGTATGTCGAAATAAACATTACCACGTTGAAGACCGAAATATCCTTGTCTCTCTCACTCTCATCTTCACGCTTCATGCTCTCGTCTCCCTCGCTCTTGTCCTCCTCGCTCTCTTCTTCAAGCTCTCGTCTATCTCTCTCTTCACAGTCTAATCTTTTCTTTAACATTTCTCTGCCAATTACACGAATTAGGTATGTTTCTTGTAAACCTAACTTCCTTACTTTTTTTTTTGCTATTAATGTCGTTATTTGGCTTACCTCATCAGCCAAATAACATTTGTATGCTTATTTTCCCTTTTAGTCTCTTCCAATCAACTTGACCAAGATTGGAAGAGACGAATTTATCTGCTTCCCATCCTTTCCTTATATATGTGCGAGTCTTTCTCTTTGATGAAGGGTTGTAACAACCTCCTTGTTCCCCTTTATGGTAGTCAAGCAGTTGGGTCAACTTGTTTAAATGTGTTTGCATCAACTTGTTTGAAGTTGGAGTGAAAAATCATCTAAACTGCTTAGGATATGTTAATTGCTAATTGATATGATTGAAAGGTGTCTGAGGTATTTGGGTGGTATGAATTATGTTGAAGATGTGTTATTTGTGTAATATTAACATAGATTGTAGGTGTCTGTGTTATCTAGGTTGCAGCACTGACTAAAAGAGTTTCTTCCCAAATAGATTTCCGTTAGAGCAAAAACTAGAAAAGGAAACCACTGGTAGTTAAAATTGGTTGTGAATGAATTCAACCATTGACAATTTTTTTTCTTTTATAGGCTATATATGGTATGAATGTAGTTGAAGAGATTGGTTTCCTGTGTCAGGACATTTATGTGTCTTCTTGATGTTGAGGAAGATAGGAAAATTTGTTAATCATCTTTAAAGAGATGATTATTACTGGTATTAATAAAATTTCATCCTCAACAATCTTGTGGGAGCATTGATAAATTATTGTTGGTTTTTAAATATGAAAACAAAGAATAAAGGCTTAAAGTTGAAAACAGAGAATAAATGTAAGGCATATATAGCAGTACATAGTCTCAAGAATAAGTAA
>JANZLX010000006.1:31005739-31016068 GCA_025531955.1 Erythroxylum orinocense | reverse complement strand
TCTTCTTTCATTAATTAACTCATTCCTACTTCAAATTCAATTTGAATACTTCTTTGACTCACCTTATCTTCAAGACTTTTCCATAAACTTCTTCATTCATCCACAAGCTTCCACATTCCTCCATAAGCTTCCACATCAATACTTGTCTTCAAGATTCTTCCATAATGAAGGAGGGTTTGTATTTTCTAACAAGAAATGGACGAGGAACTCAAGCATGTAGTTGTGCAGCCAATCAACTTCCTCTTGGCGTAAACCTTGAGACTAACTTGCTTATCCTCTCATGCCGAAACAGGACCACCGAACTCGCAGCTAATGTGGTCCTTTGTCGATGATACTCGTCATCACCATCATGAATTCCGTTGAATACGTCCATGTTTAAACAGCAACTCTAGTTGCTGTGACCTTTAATTATATATATATATATATATATATATATATGCAAAAATAAGACCATGCAGGTCCTTGACAACCCTAGTTAAAGGCATTTACTTTGCCTTTCTATGTCTATATGTGAAGATAAAATAAACATATATATTGTTTGTGTCTCAAAGGTTGCAGCAATCCATATTCCGGAATTAAGTATTGGTACTTTACATGCATTATGGTTTTTACGCATTTACATGTTAGGATAAAATTTTCGGATTAGATTCGACAAACATTAAAAAAAAGATGTGACATTGGCTGCTTAAATATCTAAATAATATTATTAGAGAAAAAACAGAATAACGACAATATGAAACAAACATCTTAGATATTGCAATTTAATATTTAGTGTGTATTCAATACGAATAGTTGTACAAACACTCATCTTGAAACGACAATAAATAAGAGTATAATAAAGATATTATATAACCAAGTCTTTACGAAAACTCTAGGTCATGAGTGCATTCCACAAAATCTTCTTTTTTAGTTCTTTCGAACCAAAACTCCAATCATCTGACTGCCACTCTTTCCTTCATTTTTAAAGTGATATCAGAACAAAGTTGGAATACTTGATGATGAAATTAGCATTGTGTCAAGTTTGCTTTTGATTGGAGATTTACATGGTGGTTGTTGTTAGTAAAAATATATATTTGTTTAATTCTACATGCATTTCTCTAAATTTACCTTGTTATACATTGTTCATTGCACTATATCAAAAATATAAAGCATCTAATATTTTATAAAATCTTCGGATACTGTTGATAATTTAGACCTCCCGAATTCACATCCAAGGATATTTTATAGACAAAAATATTAGAAAATAGAGAAATAATAACAACACAAGAGAATTTACGTGGAAACTCCCAAACCGGAGAAAAAATCACTGACACCAAGAAGAAAATTCATTATGTAAAAAATCCTTACAATCACACAATTTTTCGTATCACCCAATCCCCTAATACACTAACACACCCACAAAGAAATGCCCAAAACAAACTCTTCAGCCCTCACCTCAAAAGAGGAATTTAACTCGAATCAAATTTGTCATACAAATCTTTAACTTTGTATTGGTGCATTAACTAAGGAGATAACAACCTCCTTATATAGGTAACAACCTTGCCCTAATTGTTTTCCCCAACCAATATAGGACAAACAAAGGAGTCAAAACTCAACAATCTCCACCTTGGCGACTTTGGTTGATCCCACAACCACACTCCACCTCAATGAAGATCTCCTAAAAATAACATAACTCTCAATGTAGAGAATTATCATGCTTCAAAGCATCATGCTCCACTATAAAAGCATACTTACTCAGGATAAACCAATTCCAAGCATTTTACTATGATACATGTCGAAAATAACTTTGCTGAAAAATTATGGTGTAACTCTCATATTTGGCTGTCCTGGAAGTTCATCAGCTATCGAAATAAATTCTACCACACACCTTGCATTAATGCCAAACCAATACCTATGTGCAAACATGTGGACCCGCTAACAATTACACATCCTCTATCACAGCAAATTTGAGATTAGCGGCATACCATGAGGATGTACATGCTCCCCTTTTTTTTAGAGAACAAAATCATCATCCATAGAGACAATGTTAACGACATTGTCAATCTCTCCATTAACTGACCCAGAGCCTCTTATCGAACCCGCTCCACCTTTCGAACAATTTGTCTTCATGTGCCCAGATAACACGTCCAACATACTATATTTTTCTTCATGGAGTTCTTCTTCCGATATCCAGGTACCACCAGAGCTAAGATTTCAAAAGGAATATTTTTTCCACCACCCAGTCTTCTCTCTTCTGAAAAGAGTTTTTCGGTAACTTCAGAAAAAACTATCTTCTCCTTCTTGTGAATCAAAATAGGTTTCATATGTTCATATGAAGGTGGAAGAGACCAGATGAGTCTCAAAGCTTGATTCTCATCATCTATATGAACTCCAATGGCCTCCAGTTCAAAGATGATCCCATTGAGAACACTTAATTGATCTTAAATTGTAGTACCTTCCCTTATCTGCAAAATATGAAACTGCTTATTTAGGTATACCCGATTTAAAACGCCCTTTGTTTGATACAACTCCTCAAGCTTTTCCCAGAGCTCCTTTGCTGTAGATATTCCATGCACATTCGCAAGGACATTCTTAGCCAAACACAATCGTATCCCATTTGCTGCTCTCAAATCGAGATCCTCCCAATCTTCATCGCTCATACTAGATTTGTTCGTACTAGCCATTTGCAAGTATCAATAGTAGTAGTGCTAATATTAGGGATTTGTCTCCCTTTCAATGCCTTGTGTAACCCCGACCGAATCAAAATGTCCCTGACTTGGCCACAAGCCAAAATTGATTCTCCCGTCGAATTTCTCCACCTCAAATCTAAGAGGATTTGAAGCCCTATTTCCTGACATTTTTCCTGTGCTCTTCTGCCTTGATGAATTTTACCGTAGAAATGAATAGTACACCAGGTAAGTTCCTAGGAAAGAGAGGTGGGTCACAAAGGACACGCTTAAATACCAAGTCTTTCCTTAGCCAGAACTTTCCTAAACATGCACTTCCACACTACCACACTAAAACTCTACCGCACCAAATGAACCTTTCTCAAGAAAATATTTTCTGATGTGGAAGATCAATCAAAACTGAGACCACAAAGCAATTTTAAAATTTTCAAGAAAAAACAACCTTGGCTCTGATACCAATTGTTGGGAATTTAAACCTCCCAAACCCACACCCAAGGATATTTTATAAACAAAAATATCAGAAAATAGAGAAATAATAACAACACAAGAGAATTTACGTGGAAACTCCCAAACCGGAGAAAAAACCACGAGCTCCAAGAAGAAAATCTACTATGTGAAAAATTCCTACAATCACACAATTTTTCCTCTCACGTAATCCCCCAATACACCAACACACCCATAAAGAAATACCCAAAACAAACTCTTCAACTCTTACCTCAAAAGAGGAATTTAACTAGAGTCAAATTTGTCATGAAAATCTTTGAATTTGTATTGGTGAATTAACCAAGGAGGTAGCAACCTCCTTATATAGGCAAGAGTCTTATCCCAATTATTTTCTCCAACCAATATAGGACAAACAAAGGAGCCAAAACTCAACAGATACGATGAAAAAGTTACATCGAAACCCGTCAATATAATAGGAAATCTTTGTACAATTTTGAGTTTTAAAATGTGGACCATAATTTCATTTACGGTTGCAATAATGTGATTGCACTTCAATTCGTTACCATATCAATATGATGCAATTTCACACTATCGTACATATTGCAATTGTTATAGTAAAAATGACCCATAACATATATTGTAAAATTTGAAAGAATGTAAGAAAAAAAGGAGAAAAAAAAAGTAAAAGAGTAAACAAAAGAAAAATGAAATAATTAAAGAAAAGAAACAAATATGAAAATTAGGAGTTGGAAAGAGCATGAGAAAGAAAAAAGAGAAGGAATTAAAAAATTAAAGAAAAGCAAAAAAAAAGAGGAAAGAATACAAATATTTAAATTGGGAATCCGAAAGAATATAAGAAGAAAAAAAGAAGGAACTAGAAGCATAAATAAAAGAAAAAAGAAAGAAGAAGTTGAAATTAAGAAGATGTTGAGGATTGTTTGGTTTAAATTTTTATAAACTATAAAGAGAGAAGTTTAGAGATAAAGAAAGACAACATGCAAAAATAAAGATTTGAAAATTTGAAATTTTTGATTTTAAGAGAAAGATATGGTTAATTATTGCTAAGATATCAATTGTTCCTATATCAATTATTGTTAGAGAGCCATGGGTTCATGCATCACATACATGGCAAGGTAGTGGAAGTGTCGGAATCAAAATTTTGACTCCGCAACACCCCAAAAAAATAAAAAATCCATGTGTATGTAAGAACATATTATAAGAATATGAAATTATAGAATATGTTCCTTACAAATACTCCTCCTTTCTTGAATCTTCTCCTTGTTTGAATTGCAGCAAACACTAAACACCTACTTTGGCCTCAAGAGAGCACGTAAATATAAAGAAAAATCAATGCATAAGGGTTGTTAGAGCACCAAACAAGATTAGTTCAAGTAGATGCTCTAGTGAGAGTTAGATCAAGACTAAGTTACATGCAATTAATCTCATGCAACAATTGCTTAAAATTGCATGAATAAATCTCAAGATCACTCCTCTTAACTTCCAGAACTCTTCTGGACTCTTAGCCTCTTTATTGAGTGTATTTTTAGGTAAAAAATTAGTGTATACATAAGTGAAGAACTCACTTGTGTACCACTTGTCATTAATCCGGCCACGATCGTGGCTTGCTTAATAGACAACCATACACACTTTATTTTTTATCCAATCTTTTATGCGTGTGATCCTTAAGTTCTCAGTTATTTTGGTCACTTGAATTAACTCTTAATTCGAGCATATCATGAAGGGTTTCATGATGCCAATTTACCAGAATATAAGTAGATTAACACTCGAAGTCTTCGATAGTTAATTATCTGACTTATAAATCTTTTCATAGCCAATTACCGTGTAATTCGTCCCTTTACCATCCTATACCCCACTTGGTTCGGAGTATGGGCTATGTGTCAACTCCCACTAGACTAACTATATCAAATATAGTCCAAGTGATGTTAGTTCTTGTCCTGGGGATCTCATTACTCTATGTGTCATTAAAGACTCTCTTCATGACATATAATTGCTCTGGCCAGAAACTCCGGAGTAATGACCCCGACAAGAGATCGTGGGTATCGTCTCCTTTTATCAGGAGAAGTAAATCCTTTATTGGCTACCTAATTGTCTTCAAACACCAAAATTTGTACCTAATCACTACCCTATGAATGAACTTGTCTTGAGGCAACAAAGAATGATGTCAAAGCACAGGATCAACATCCAATGTTGAACCCTGGAAAATTTTTCGTTAAGTAAGCATAATTTCAAAAAAAAAAATTGGAGTTTATATAGATTTAATTTTTGGAACTATAATTGTGTCAAGGTTAGTAGGATTTGTTGAATGGATAAATGGAAGTAAAGTGTGATGTAATAAGGATGTTCAAGGACATTTTTGGGAGATTACTTGAGCATAAAAGAGCATAAGCTTATAAAGAAGGGTAAGATGGACTTTTTGGGCTCATTAAGGGTAGAAATAGAAAAAGGATGTGTTGTTTTGCTTGTTAAGAGGAGAAAAACGTGAATTGAAGAGGGAGAAGAGTGAGAAAACAAAATTAAGAGAGAGAAGAGAAAGGTTTCAGTGAAAGAAAGAAAGAAGAGAAATCAATTTGTTAAGGTAGGTTACCCATCTTTTCTTTTTGCTCTATTAAAGGAATGAACGATGTTGTGAAGGAGTTAGAAAGGAAAAAGGGATTAATGTAGAGAACAAAAAGGGTTTGTGTCGGAAGAAGATGGATTAGGAGAACCCAATGGATTTTAAGGTTTCTAAGCTAGGTCTTAAGTTTTCTAACCTAGATGGGTTATGGGTAGGTTAGATTTGCATTCAATTTGTATTTATTGAAATTGTATGATTTTCTTTTAAGTTATGAATTTGATTGGAATGTTGTTTTGATTGGAACCTTGGTTATTGTAGGGGACCAAAGGAATCCTACCCAAGAACAAAGGGAAAGGCAAGCTTGACTTGGTTTTTGCAAGCTAACTAGGTGGGTAACATATTTAGGATTATAGTATAATTGGGCAAATTCTTGCCTATGTGTGTATATTGAAATTGATTTTTTGAGATTGACTTGTTTGTAAATGTTGAAAAAATGCATGGTGAAATATGGCTATGTTTTACCTCAAAAGAGGTCATGACTTTTGCATTAAATGAAAATAAAGATAAAGCATAAAAGGATAAGCATATGAGAAAACAATTATGTGCCTTTTTGGTTGGGCGAGAGTGAAACTGTTATGTTCTTCACGTGCACGTTGACAAGAGCCTTCTCCCAGCTATCCGCTTGCGGCATATGAGCTCTGATTTCGGACTCATTCTGTTCATGGGGTAAACTTCGGTTTCTCCATTCTGTCTCCATAGGACCCTCGAGCCAATTTCTGTGCATTGCATTTTTGAACTTGTAATGGACGATGCATTTGGGTGTTATGTGCTATGAGTGTAAAACCAAACTAAAGAATTCTTGAATTAGAAAATGTATGTATATATATATATGTACATCTATATATATACATGCATATGCATGAATTTGTGGTCAGTTATCAATGACTCTCAATATGTTAGTCATTAAGCTATGTAGCTCACCCCATTTTTCCCCCCCTCAGCTGCAGAACAAGAAAGTTAGAAATCCTTGCAAGGCTTCAGAAACTTCAAGATATTAGAAACATTTGTAATTAAGTTAGTTCAATCCGTTTTGTCTAGCTTTATAGGCATATCAAACATGAGCATCTTTTGTATTTTTTGTTAAGTTTGATGGGTAAGTCGATATGTAAGTAAAGCTTGTTCAAACATTGACTTTGTTTGGAAATGAGAATGAGAACTTGAGAAGTTATTTTATGAATGATTATGTTATTTTTGAGGTTGAGTTTGATAATTGTGCATATCATCTTAGTTTGTATCGTCTTAGTTTTGCATTGTCTTAGATTTGGATCTTCTTAGTTTTGGATCGTCTTAGTTTTGGATCGTCTTAGTTTGCATCGTCTTAGTTTTATATCATCTTAGTTTGCATCATCTTAGATTTGGATCGTTTTAGTTTGCATCGTCTTAGTTTTGGATCGTCTTAGTTTGGATCTTCTTAGGTTTGTATCGTCTTAGTTTGCATCGTCTTAGATTTGGATCGTCTTAGTTTGCATCGGCTTAGTTTTGGATCGTCTTAGATTTAGATCGTCTTAGTTTTTTATCGTCTTAGTTTGCATCGTCTTAGTTTCGAATCATCTTAGTTTGCATCGTCTTATTTTTAGAGCGTCTTAGTTTACATCGTCTTTGTTTTGTATCGTCTTAGTTTGCATCGTCTTAGTTTTGGATCGTCTTAGTTTGCATCGTCTTAGTTTTGTATCTTCTTAGTTTACATCGTCTTAGTTTTGGATCGTCTTAGTTTTGGATCGTCTTAGTTTGCATCATCTTAGTTTCGGATCGTCTTAGTTTGCATCGTCTTAGTTTTGTATCTTCTTAGTTTGTATCATCTTAGTTTTGGATCGTCTTAGTTTTCATCGTCTTAGTTTTGGATCGTCTTAGTTTGTATCGTCTTAGTTTGCATCGTTTTAGTTTGTATCTTCTTAGTTTGTGCATCTTCTTATGACTTGTTCATCTTATATTTTTCATTCCATTTTTGATCCTTTTAGAGGCCTAATCTCACTTCAAGTCCTTCACAAAAGTTGTAGATCTCGAAGTCCTCTTTCAAACCATCTAAACACAAAATCAATTCAACATCTGTAGCAAAAGTTATGGTAATTTCGCCAAGACATGTACAACATAAATAAGGACTTAAATATGTTGGATTCTTTTGGCCATAACTTCTTCACCTGACCTCTAAATCAAGCAATTCTTGAAGCATTGGATTCCTAACATGTTTTTATACCTTTAAGAAAAAATTTATAGGCTTTGGTGCTAAATTCAAAAAGATTGATCGAAAGAGATGGAGGGTTCGTTGAGATGACCCTACAAGGAAACCCGCTCATGCTTTTTGACTCCGGATCAATTGTTGGGCTTCGGAAACGGGGCGCAACATCCAGATATCCTTGAGTAACTCAAATCTAAGGATATTTGTACCATTGCTATGATGAGATTGATCACTGACATTTGATAGATCATACATATGATAATTTCATAGTGGGTCATCCGATATACTTACTACTCTTAGTAAACATCCACATGTTAACTTTAAACATCTCATGCTTACAGTATATGAGATTCACTACTTGATTAAATCAAAGAGTATAAAATATGATAGTCTATACGGATTAATAATGTCCTATCTCATTAATCCTATAACTAGGGATACTTTAGATATTAACAGAATTGCACATGATAGGAATCTCATTATCATGATCTCATCATAATTTCCTTCATGCTATGTTTTGTATCATGAACTTCATGAATTCAATTTAAGAACGACATCAATTCATAAATAAATAAACATCAAATTAATGAAAATTGTCTTTTGCTTTATTAATCAAAATAAAGTTTATACAAAAGTGCTCAAGGTGATTGCCTTTAGAACACTACTCTAACATTATTATGAATAAAAGAAAGTAATATCGAAAAATAAGAAAATAAAAATATAAAAGTTTATGTGATTCAATTAATTTATGGATTTACATTTAAACGTAAAAAGATATTTTTTAATTATTGTAAGAGAAATATGATAACTATAACCTTACATAACCTCTAAAAAAGTTCTCAAAAATTTTCCCCTTAAATCTTCTAAGGTCTTAACTTATAAAACCCTTATCAAATTATTTGTAAATTAAGGTTATTGATAAAATCTCTAATTACGGTGGAACTTTGTTATTAAAAATTGTTTAAAGTCACTAGTATTATATTTTCACAAAAGTTTAAGGTCACTGAAACTTTATTTTCAAAAATGTCTGGTGACATTGAAACTCTATTTCACTAGATTCTAAGGTTACTGAAATTTTATTTTTACCAAAATTCAAGGTATATCTCACAATCCTCCTGCTTGACTTAAATTCTTCAACATCTAACTAAGAAATAGTCCCTCCCATACAAGGTTTCAAAGGTTTTAATCTGAGCGAAATTTATCATGCAATTTGATATCAATATTCTAATAATTTTAGCATGCATTTTTATTTGCACTAAACTATTACTCTTGATAGTATGCTCCCTGACGTCATTCAATCTAAAAGTATCATTTTATTCTTAAAAAGAATAGGATCAGTCCTTATGAAAAGTCATATGATAAGATGTACTAGTGTCTACTATCTATCATCTGTCGATTTATAGAATCCAAATTACTCATTGTTAAAATTTCAGGTCCTCCTTTATCCTCTTTGTTAGAACTCTCCTAATTACATCAAAATTTTATTTTTCATTTTTTTTTTCTCGTTTTCATTCTTTTATTATGGATACTCCCTTTTAAAGTTTCCTTTACTTTACAGTTAAAGTATTTAATCATTGATCTAGGTTGTGACTGCAAGTAGTTTTAGTACCCTTTTCCTTGTTCCTTCCTCTTCTAACAACTAGACCCACATCTGATCCAACTTTTATATATGCCAAAGGCCTTTTCCTATATTCCCTAGACTATAGGGCATTCTTCACGTCATTAACAGAAAACATCTCTTTATCATACATGATGCTATTAACAAAATTCTCATATAAGTTAGGCAAAGAACACAAAAGGTTTATAACTTGATCCACATCCTCAATTTCAACCGCAACACTTTGTAAATTCAAGATAATCCGATTAAAATTATCATTGTGATCTTTCTCTTATATACTTTGTATCATCTTCAAGTTATACAAATGCAACTTTTGGTATAAAAGACTACTCAGTTTCAACTCATTTTGATAATAAAATGGAAATTGTTCCATCAACAATCTCTCTCAGGACCTTGTCTCCCAAACTCAATAGTATTGTGATGTACACCTTAGAAAACTTCTTTTCTTTCTTTGAAACCCTCATGGTTCGTTTACTTTCTAAAAATTCTCTAGTTTTTTAGAAAATATTTTCATAAAATAGAAAATAATTAGAAAATATGTTTATTGATAAAAAAATAGATCAATTTTTCAAGAAAAACTTGTTTTCTATTTTTCCAATTTTCTAGGAAATTAGAAAACTATTTTTAATAGGTTTCCAAATTTTCATCTCTAGCCCAGCCCCTTCAGCCCCCCTTCCCAACCCTGTCCGCCTCCCTCCACTGCCCCCTCCACTGTGCCCGCCGCCGCCCTCGCCGCCGGCCCAGTGACCGGTTTTCGTTCCGGTGATCCTCTCCCCTCCGCACCACCACC
>JANZLX010000006.1:30968805-30982020 GCA_025531955.1 Erythroxylum orinocense | reverse complement strand
TTGTTATTATTATTACTGTAAATTGTTGTGTAATGCATGAATTGGGTGAACCATCGATGATGGTTCCTCACTGAGTTTGCAAAAACTCATTAAAATTTTGCATCTATTTTTCAAGCTTTGAAGAGTACCCCGTTCGACACGGGAGTATGTCTGCTGTAGGCAAGTGAAGGATAGAGGTCGGGATCAGTTCATGTCTGCATTAGCGTCTCATAATTGTACTCTGAAATTTCTGTAAAGGATGCTTGTAATTGTAATGAGCCTAATTTAGTTATGGCTTTTTGTTCATTAAATGATTGTAAAAGTATTGTTAAATGATTGTAATAACTGAAACTAAAAATGTCTATTTCTGACATTGAAACTGTTTTCTTTTAACATGGGCTTCAATGATATACTGTTTACTGTTTATTCCGCGCGAATGAGTGTTTTAAGAAAAAAAAAGAAAAGAAAAAAATTTATACTGAGATTCGTTTGACCGACTGATGTAGTACGCCACCTTCGCGGGGCACGGACTCGGATATTACCAATGATATCAGGATCGGGTCACGCGAAAGTGGGGTGTTACACAAACAGACACTTAGTTTGATGTTGGATCATCATTAACCTAGAACATATGTAAGAAGATCCACCGTTGAACTAGGAGCCACTCTAATATCAATACCATAAGAGTAGTTAACAAAAGAAGACTAGAAATGCCAAATGGTACTGGGTTCAAGTATTCGAAAAGATTGGAGTGCTAATATAGATTCCATATTTAAATTTTATAAAATGATCTAAAATTAGTAACTTAAATCGAATTTGATCAGAGGTAAATTTAAATTGAATATTTTAGATTAATTAAAATTAAACTCTAACTTAAATTTACATTCATGTTTAAGTTTTTTGAACCTTACAAATGAACTCTCTAATCTTCTTGCTCAGGAGGACATTTACTAGAAACAAAGGTCAAAATGTTTTTGACTTAATTATGGGGAAGTTAATTCTAGGTTCTTTCATGCTTAGGCCTCAAGATGTAAGCAAATTAATCACATTGATTCTTTGGAGGATGATCAGGGTAATGCTATCTCAAATATTAACTCTATGTGCACTATTGTTTTGAATTTTTTTAATAATCTTTTTGCAACTCCTCTTGATGGCCTGAAATTGGAAGAATTTGCTTGCATCAATCAGGTGGTGATAGAAAATGACAATTATTCTCTTTTGGCTCCTTTCAATATGGAAAAATTTTAAAAAGCAATTTTTGAGATGCATGAATCCAGCTTTCTTTCAGAAATGCTGGCACATTATAGGAGCTGACATTTTCTCTCAAAGTTGCTCTTGGCTTGAAAACTGTGAGTTCCCTGCTTCCTTAAACAATACTACTATTGTTTTAATTCTGAAAAAAAGATAAGCCTAGTAGTATGAAGGATTTAAGGCCAATTGCTCTTTATAATGTGGTTTATAAAATCATAGCCAAGGTCATTGTCAATAGACTCAAAGTTATTCTTCCTAGAATTATCTCTCCAACGCAGTCTGCTTTTGTTACTGGTAGACTTATTTTTGACAACATTATGGTAGCCTTTGAGATTATTCATTATATGAAGAATAAAGGGCGTGGTTCAAATGGTGATGTTGCTTTTAGGATTAATATTAGCAAGGCTTACGACAGAGTTGAGTGGAGTTATCTTGAATTCATTTTGTTAAAGCTGGGGTTTGATGCTAAGTGGGTGAAATGGATTATGTTTTGTGTAACTACGGTTAATTGTTCTGTTACTTTTAATGATAAAAGCATGGGTTCCATCGTTCCTAGACGAGGGCTTAGATAGGGAGATCCGCTATCTCCTTATCTATTTATTTTATGTGCTGAAGGTTTATCCGCCCTTTTGAGGAAGGTAGAATCTATAGGCGATATTCATGGTATTAACATTTGCAATAGGGCTCCTAGTGTTTCTTATTTATTTTTTGTTGATGACAACTTCTTTTTCTTTAAAGCTTCATCCAATGAGTGCATTCACATTAAGAGAATCCTTTCTATCTATGAGAAAGCTTCATGACAAGCTATCAATTATTAAAAATATGGTGTCATGTTTAGCTCAAACGCGAAGATGGATGCAAAGTAAGAAGCGATTTCAATTTTGGAGGTTTTTAATCCTATTGACCATGGTAGCTACTTGGTCTTCCTTCCTTAATTGGGAGAAACAAAAAACAAGTGTTTGCTTTTTTGAAGGATCGATTGAGCAAAGAATTCTCAGTTGGAAAAATAGACTACTCTCTAAGCCTGGCAAAGAGATTGTCCTCAAGACTATTGCTTAAGCTCTTCCTACTTTCTGCATAAGTGTTTTTCTCCTTTCGAAAGGTATTTGTGAGGGCTTACATAAGATGATGAACTCTTTTTGATGGGGTTCTTCGTCGGGAGATCGAGCTAAAATTTGCTGGGCTAAATGGGAGAGACTCTGTGTTCCTAAAAAGTGGGAGGTATGGATTTTCGGGACTTAAATTGTTTTAATCTTGTTATGCTTTGTAATCAAGGTTGGCGCTTTTTGACTCACCCGAATTCCCTTCTGAATAAATTATTTAAAGCCAAGTATTTTCCTGATTGCCATTTTCTGAATGCTAAGGAGCGTAGCAATCCCAGTCTAATATGGAAGACCATTTTTTTTTGCTAAAATTTTTCTGGCTAAAGGTGCTCATTGGCTAGTGGGAAATGGAAATTCGATATTAGTTTTCAAGGATCCTTGGTTAAATCATGAAGTTGATTTTTTTGTGCACTATATTCCTTTATCTAGTATGGAAAATATGAAGGTTAGCCATTTTTTTAATTCCTATAACTCAGGATGGGATCACTCCTTTGTAAATGGCATTTTAGCAATGATGAATGCTTCTCTGGTTTTTGAAGTCCCTATTTCCCCCTTTTTACCTTCTGATCACTTCTGTTGACATCACACTAGGAATGGAATGTATAGTGTAAAATCGGGATATAAGGTGGCTACTGATCAGCTCCCTTCTATCTCCTCTTATGTGGTTGATAGCCCTTGGAATCTTATTTGGAATGCTCAGCTCCCCCCGAAAATAAAAGAATTCCACTGGCGGTTGCTGCGTGATTTCATCCCTTGTAAGCAACAAATTTCAGATAGAAAAGTAGCTATTGATGTTTCTTGCAACAGGTATGGTCTGGTTAAAAATATGGATCATATTTTGCTCTCTTGTTCTCACGCTAGACAAGTTTGGAATGCTACAGGTATTACTTTGGATGGTGACAATATTAAATGTTGTATTTCCTCTCTTTTAATTGGTAACAATTATGATTTAGGGGACCAGATTTTATCCATATGTTGGAGTCTTTGGTTTCATAGAAATCTTTTTTTTTTGGAGCAAAAAGATACTCATCTAATAGCTATAGTGGCTTTTGCGGATGGCTTTCTTCGGGATTGAAAAGAGGTCAAGTGTGCTTTTGATCAGGTTATCCCAATTTCAAACAATCCTCCTCGTCGTCTCTCTTAGACTAAACATGATGTTGGTTGGTTAAAGTGTAATGTAGATGCTTAGGTTTCAAAAAGTGATAACAGTTTGGGGTTTGGTGTTTTTTTTAGGGATGATCAAGGTCATTTTGTTAGAGCTTTCTCAGGTCATATCCCTTGTTGTTTGGATGCTTTTCTTACAGAAGCAATCTCCATTAAAGAATCTTTGGCTTGGATCAAGGATAAAAATCTGGATAAAATTCTTATTGAATCGGATTGTCTAAAAGTGATTAATAATCTCAATGGTTCTTCCAGCAACTTATTAGAGGTTGGTTTCGCGTTTGCTAAGTGTCTTGCGCTTAAGACTCACTTCCAACATTTGTCCTTCAAATGGACTTCTCGGAATGCTAATAAAGTCGCTCATTCACTAGCAAGGGTAGCTTTGTTTCATGGAAACTGTCTGTAGTTTCATGCCATAAGACATGTAGCTATTCAATTACATGACACCTAACACCTTAGCTGGTGAGTTTATGCAGGAGTGAGTTTTGTTCAACTCATTTCTCTTCCTCTTTCTTCTCACCCACCACCGAAACTCTCACTTCTTTCATCTCCCTAAGTATGTTCATGCTTATGTACAATTGCTATACAAAAATCCATGTTTTACCCTCACAAAATTAAGTAAAAGATCAGCTGGAAATTGTCCACATGTTCTAGCTGAAATCCAACACCTTGAATGTGTGATGTTTCTACTTGCTTGGAATAATGAATTGGCTTGATCTTTTGAGCTAGAATTGGAGTTAAAAATATAAGTAAATGATCAGTGTTTATAGCATGTTATGATAGAGAATTGATGATGATGAATTTGGATGAAAATGTTGAGGTGTGCTGGAATTTGATAACTGGAATCTTTTTATTGAACAAGCTTGGGTATTTTGATTATATCTTGATATGTAGATTTCCAAATGAGTTGAGTCTTAATTCATGTTAAATTAGAGACATATGGCTACAACTTTCTTGAAGAAGTCGAATTTTAATTTTGTCTCTAAGAATATCAAATTTTGGCATGAAATTGAGTATTGACTTAAGCTGTAGTACTACTAGGGACAGAAATCATGTCCTGTTGTTATTAAATAAACTGTATTGATGTAATTAGATAAAGGTGTCTTTACAAAATTTGTATCTTATTCCCTTAGCTTTCAACTGGTATAAAGTTTGTAATTTTTAGTTATTGTAATTGAGAGATATGGATTGTGCAACTTTGAGTGCATGATCATACACTAGTTAAAATTTCAAATGTACTCAGTCTGTAGTATATTGAGTATAACTTCTAAAATATTGAATCAAATTATAGGATCTTGGTGTTATTAGAAACTTAAGACATAGGAGAGCAATTGTCTAGAAGAAAGTGTTTCATAAATACTCCATTTTTCTTGTCATAATGATAATGTAAAGTAGACCCGATAGTCTGATTTGAGGAAAAAGCTGGAATGGTTAATGAGTGTGTGAATTATGGAACATTTGGAATAAAATAGATGTTTACATCAGATTATTACAGAAATATACTCGAGACTTTGTCATTGAACATGCATAATACATGATACATTTTTAGAAGTATTTATTTAATTAAATGAGCAATCTAGTAATATGAAATGTGTACGATTGCATATAGAAGTACACGTGGAGCGACCACTTCTAGATATTGCCGTGATTTCAAGGCAATAAGCAAAAGGGGGCAATTGTGAGTAACCTAAGATAGTTTCACTTAATTATCTTTGTTTATTACTCAATTGAATTTGATATATGATAAATGTGTACTGAATTTCGGACTATACTTGTTCGAGGCATTTTGATACATGTAAAAAACATTGAAAGTGCTACTTGAATGTGAATGAGATTGACTACATGATTCTCAACTTGAATGTTCATGCCGGACCTAGTCCGATGATTATTGTGAACAAGAACATGAATGCAAATGTAATTGATCAAATGTGATGACTGAAATTGAGGAATGCATTTCATTCCAATGCATGAAATATAAAGGCAGATGTGACTGATGTCGCTAGTGAAAAAGAGCTTAAAGCTCAGAAATTGGTGATTAGAGACTAAGGCTCAATGTGTACAAAGAGTCTTATATCCCCAACAGATAAGAGACAGTATGAAAGAGCCCGATATCCATAATGGATAGGGGACAGTGAAAAAGGCACACAGTCACAGTAATGAAATAAATGAAATCGAGTCTCATAACATTGCATACACATGTGATATAAATAAATTGAATGATTGCAATATTTTGAGAACTTTATGTATGAAATATGTGATAATTTGTCAATGTGTATGTTCTGCAAAATTGTAATGAAATGATGAATTGAATGGATTATGTGATTGAAATGTGACCATTGTGTACAAAGTGTTTTATGATATTACTTGATGATAGTCAAGTTGATGTGAATTATGTGGTAACATGATTATCAATTGTTAAGTGGTTTGACAAGAGTGAACCATCGAGGATGGTTACTCTACTAAGTTTGCAAAACTCAATAAAATTGCAATGTGACTTTTCAGGTTTAGAGAAGATATCCAATTAGGCCAATTGGAGTATAGTCACCGCATTGAATATAAGTTAGTGGTCAGGATCAATTTGCACCTGCATTTATTTTTAGTCATTTTGTATTAAACATTGTCTTCCGTAACAATTGAGCAATGTACTTATGAATTGTACATTGTAATGACATTTATAATTGAATATGTATGATAATGAAATGGGCCTAATGTTTACTAACTACGAAAGATGTGTTTGTGTTGAGAATAATTTTGCAATGTTTCAATTTGTTTGTTATAGCGTGCCATCCTCATAGAGTATGTTCTTGAATATCGTCAATACGTTTGAAAATATGCCCTTTGAGAGTGGTGTGTTACATCAGGGGTTTGGCCCAAGGCCCGAGCTTGGTCAAACTTATTAGACCCAAAGCCTGATGGGGCTCGATTTGGCACAACTTTTAATTTTTAATTTTTTTTTCAAATTTTAATAGAAATTTATTTAATTAAAATATAATATGAGAAATTTAATTAATAGAAATTACGAATTTAAATTGATTAATAAAAATTGAGATTTTATAATGAATGAATATATAAAACATATATATATATATCAAATAAATAAGATGAAGCCAAATTCATTAATCAAGGAGCATCAAATTATAGGAAATAAGAAAAAATATTTTATATAAAGTGGGAAATTCAATTAATTGATACTCGGGCGAATTCGATGCTTGAGTCTGTATCGAAAGAGTATATCATAACGAAAGAAGAAGTTAATATTTAAATCGATTAATAAAAATTGAGATTTCATAATGAATGAATATATAAAATATAGATACATTGATAAAATAAATAAGATGAAACCAAATTGATTAATGAAGGAGAATAGGATTATAGTAAACGAAAAATACACACGCACATATAAAGTGAGAAATTCAATTAATATATGATAAGAACAAAAATTCATTAATTGATAAAATAATTTACAAAAATGTTTATCTAAATTTCTTAAATGATACAATTTACAAAATTCAAGATCAAATCATAAAGTAATATTCTGGAATAGAACTGTGAGATTGGAGAGTGGAGATTAGAGACTGGAGAAAGTAACTAATTGTTGTACTCAGAATCATCAATAGTTTGCATTACTTTTTCTATATGTAGAAACATTATATTTAATGTTATAATATTAAAATTAGAGGAATATTAAGGACGTGGTAATAATTAATAAATAATTAGATATACATTCTGTTAGAGTAGTGCTTTAAAGGTAATCACCTTTAACACTTTTGTACAAACTTTATTTTGATTAATAAAGCGAAAGGAAATTTTCATTAATGTGATGTTCATTTATTTATGAATTGATGTCTATCTCAAATGTAATTAATGAAGTTCATGATACAAAACATAGCATGAAGGAAATCATGATGAGATCATGATATTGAGATTCCCATCATGTGTAATTATGTTAGTGTCTAAATTATCCCTAGTCATAGGATTAATGAGATAGGACATTGTTAATCTGTATAGACTAGCATATGTTATACTCCTTAATTTGATCAAGCAGTAGATCTCATAAACTATAAGCATGAGATGTTTAGAGTTAACAAGTGGATGCTTATTAAGAGTAGTAAGTACATCGCACGACCCGCTATAAGATTATCATATGGATGATCTATCAAATGTCAGTGATTAATCTCATCATATCAATGACGTAATTATCCTTAGACTTGAGGTACTCAAGGATATCTTAGATACTGATCTTGTGCTTTGACATCATTCCTTATTGCCTCAAGTTGAGTTCACTCATAAGGTGGTGATTGGGTATAGCTATAGGTAGTCGAAGATAACTAGGTAGCTAATAAAGGATTCATCACTCCTGATAGAAGGAGATGATACCTACAGCCTCTTATCGAGGTTACTACTCAAGAATCTCTAGTCAGAGCAATTATGTGTCATGAAGAGAATCTTTAACGACACATAGAGTAATGAGATCCCCAGGACAAGAACTAACATCAGTTGGACTATATCTGTTATAGCCAGTCTAGTAGGAGTTGACACATAGCCCATACTCTAAACTAAGTGGGGTATAGGATGGTGAAGGGACAAATTGCAAGGTAATTGACTATGGAAAGGTTCGTAAGTTGGATAATATCGAAGAGTTCGAGTGTTATTCATTTACATTTAGGTAAATTGACATCATGAAACCTTTCATGATTAGCTCGGATTAAGAGTTAATTCAAGTAACCAAAATAACTGAGAATCTAAGGGTCACACGTATAAAAGATCAAATGAAAAAAAAGTGTGCATGACTGTCATTTAAGTAGGCTATGATCGTGACTGACTTAATGATAGGTGGTACATAAGTGAGTTCTTCACTTATGTACACACGAATTTTTAGCCATAAAACACATTTAATAGATAGGCTCTAAAAGAGTTCTAGAATTGTATGAAACTTAAGCAATTGTTGCATGAGATTAATTGTATGAAACTTGGTCTTGATCTAACTTTCACTAGGGCATCTACTTGAACTCATCTTGTTTAGTGCTTTAACAACCCTTACACACTGTTTTTTCTTCATCTTTGCATGCTCTCTAGAGGCCAAGGAAGATGTTTGGTATTTTCTATAACCCAAACAAAGAGAAGATTCAATAAAGGAGGAATATTTTCAAAGTACATATATTGTAATTTCATATTCTTATAATATGTTTATACATGCACGTAAATTCTGAATCTTTTGGGGATGTCGTGGGGTTGAAATTTTGATTTCGACACTTTCGTTACCTTGCGATGTATGTGATGTATGAATCCATGGCTCTCTAATAGTGGTATCAGAGAAAGTTATGCATGTATAAGGTGATTTATTGAATATGTGCAAACTATTTGCTAGGTTGTGACTGACATGTATGTTGATTTCAAAAAATTCGTATAAACTGTAGAAAAATGTTTTTTTTCCTGATTTTCTTTCACAAAAATGTTTATAAGATTTTATATTATGTTTTTATAAAATTAAATTTCAATTTAATGTCATTTTCTATTTTATTGAGAAATAAACTCTAGTTTATTCATATGCTGGTTTCCGGGAATTTCTAGAAAACAGAATGTATATGCTGATTTTGAAATTTACGTAACAATTATAAAAAACTTTTTTTTCTAATTTTCTTTCACAAAAATGTTTATAAGGTGTTATGTTATGTTTCTATCAAAGGAAAAATGCAATTGAATGTCATTTGCTATTTTATTACGATTTTAGTTTTAGCCTAATGCATATATGAAGTTCTGGGAAATTCTGAAATCTGTTGAACGTGCATGCTTGTAAATTCCATAATAATTTTACAAAAAATAGTTTTATGAATTTTCTTCATGAACATGCACATATGATGTCACCACGTGTATAAGATGCATGACACATGTTTTTGAAGTGATTGATTATTTATTTTCGATTTTACATGCATGTTGGTGGTGTATGACAATTGTTAGTAGATTATGATGTGCTGGCAAATCCTACTTAGTTTAAAAAATCCTAGGAATTAGATTCTAAAATTTTTTTATTAGGCACATTTAGAATGTTTATATGACTCTGGAAATTTTCCAAAATTAATTGAACTTGATTCCATTAATAGATTAAGTCAAAGTCAACACTGGACAACTTTTTGAATGTTTGATGACTTATGTGTATATGTTTCGGTTATAATATCTTGAAATTATTTTTATGAGATAAGAAATGTATTGTTTTGATGATAGTAGCATGCTAAGTGCATGTGCTTAAATTTAGGGTTCCAGAAATTTTTCGAACATCGAATCGGTCTCTTTAGTGTCTAGTAGGATAAATCATTTATCTTAATAATTTTGGAAGTTAAGATATTTTTTAGCTTATGTCGAAATTGTCTTGATAAATTTAAGATGACCTAGGGATGTTTTAGATGATTAATTGATATTCAAGAATTTTGGAAACCTTAGGGATTAATTTAGAATTAATTTAAGTAGAGCATAGCATTTTTAGTGAGACTAGAAAAAGGCATGTGCACTAGAATTAAAATATTTATTTTAAACTTCAAAATAATTGAACTTTAGGTTTCCTAATCGAATCACATTCATAATTAGAATTAGCCGAGACTATCACTAGTACCTAAATCGGATTAAAAGTTGAATAGAATCACGAACTTTAGATGTATAGTCAAGCCACAACCTAAATTAAACCTCCTATGTGTGTTACAAGCATTATATGCATTTTAAGGGTGGTTATGGACATAGACTCAATTTAATTGAGTCGTCCATAATCTGAATATATATATATAGTACTATGACTACTATTGTTGCTTCTACTACTCCTCTACTACTACTGCTGCTACAGTTACTCCTCCTCCTCCTCCTACTGTTGTTGCTACTACTACAATTACTACTATTACTAGTACTCTTTTTCCTACTCCTCCTCCTACTACTACTATGACTATGACGACTACGACGATGATTATGACAACTTCTACTACAACAACAACTAATACTACTACTACTCCTCCTGCCACTGCTGTTGCTGCTACTACTACTACTACTACTACTACTATTACTCCTACTCCCACTCCTCCTCCTTCTCCTCCTCCTCCTCCTCCACCTACTACTACTATTACTACTATTATGACTACTACCACTACTACTATTATTACTACTACCACTACTACAATGACTACTACTACAATTACAATAACTACTACAACCACTGAAACTACAACAACAATAACTACTACTACTACTATTACTCCTCCTCTTCCTCCTACTATTGTTGTTACTACTACTACTACTATGACTACGTCTGCCATTACTGCTACTCCTCGTCCTCCTCCTCCTACTACTAGTACTACTACAACTACTACTCCTACTCCTACTACTACTGCTATTACTACTACCACTACTACTATTGCTACGACTGCGAATACTACTACTACTACTACTATTAATACTATTACTACTACTACAACAACAACAATTACTACTACTACTACTACTACCACCACCACCACCACCACTACTACTACTACTATCACTGTTATTTCTACCACCACTACTCCTACTACTCCTACTCCTCCTCCTCCTCCTTCTCTTACTACTACTACTCCTACTCCTACTCTTACTCTTACTACTACTGCTGCTACTACTACTCATACTACTCCTAGTACTACAACTACTTCTCATCCTTCTCCTCCTCCTCCTCCTCTTCCTACTACTACTATCATCATCATCATCATCATTATTACTAGTATTTTTTCATGTGGGTTATTTAGAAATAGTCTTTCGACTAGTTAATAAGACTGCGTACTACTAGACCTTTCCAGATCCTATGTGTCAGCGAGATTTCTATTGGGTTATTCTTATTTTATTGTCGATTAATGAGTATGAGTATGTGCATAACTAGTGACCTCTGCATCAGTACCTGCGGTTATATTAATATACAAATTAAAAATAATAATATAAAGATAAGATAAAATAAAAATAGGTGAAATTGATATATTAAAATGAAAAGTGCTTACAATCAATATCTTCATCATCTAACCAACTTTGGGCACATATAAGGGTTTCCATAGTACGAGGATGAAGTCGAGCATGATAACGACCAATAACCCGACTACTAGTGCTAAAAGTAGAATTCGAAACAATAATAAAGGATGGAATTACTAATAGATCTTGTGCAATTACTTGCATGATCAGAAAATTATTTCAACAACTCTTTCACCATAACAATACATCTAACTACATTTCTTTAACTTCGACCACACAATCTTCTGTCAATTTTTTAGCTCCATTATATTGAATGAAGTCCTAGGCCTTTTTTTCTTTCATGAATTTTGGAAGTAAAGGTAACAAACTACTCTTGAAAGATAAGCCCGAACCTAAAATTGAATGCATAATTAAACAACTTGAACTACTATGATTTGAGTTAATAATCACTAAACAAATCATACCATAATTTTTTAATGACATCTACCTGCTTTTGAGCCTAATTACCACATAAAGCATTAAAATAAAAAATTAACCCCCTTTTTATTATATCTCTGGTTTAATATAGATATAACTGTAATAGTATGTCCATCTATATACCAATAAGAATTCAACTTCTCCATCATCTACTCTACCTTAACCTGAATAATCTCATTGAAATCAAACATCCTTTTAGATAAATACTTCTTTATCTCACACAGAGTGCTAAAGCAATAATGTGAAGTTGGATATTTTGTTCATGAAAGCAATTCAATCGCAATATAAAATAATTTTAACTTCGTACAAAGTTCTCTATCTAACTCCCATCAGTCTTCTATAGGCATGCAAGTGTAATGAGAATTTAT
Organism: Erythroxylum orinocense; assembly: GCA_025531955.1. Lineage (NCBI taxonomy): Eukaryota > Viridiplantae > Streptophyta > Magnoliopsida > Malpighiales > Erythroxylaceae > Erythroxylum > Erythroxylum orinocense. The sequence goes on along the minus strand of JANZLX010000006.1, from coordinate 30,969,710 downwards.
TTGTCTCAATCTAGTAAACACTTCAACATATTGGATTGTCGACTCCAACATCTCGAAGGTTAAGTTCCATATGGTTCGACAATATAAAACCATCTTTTTCGTACTCAAAATGAATAGTAGGTTATGCAATTTCTTCAAATTTCTCAACTCTTTTAGGTATTGCACTTTAATATACTACACTATTCTGAATCAAATCTATTTCTTTCTTTATCATCTCCAACGCATCCTTCTCAATTAAATTTAGAATATATGCAAAACAACGTATATGAAAATATCTTCCACTAATCAACAAAGTCCCAACATGCATCGTATTCTTCATCTTTTCAATCATAGCATCATTCATACTACAATTGTTGACTATTATAATGGACAATTTGGTGTCAATATTACAATCTATCAAACAGTTTCTTAACATAATTGTTAACTTTTTGCTTGTATGTAGTGTCGACACAAAAATGAGCCTACCGTGTACAAATATAACCATCATTAATCATAATATAATCAAAAAGTAAATGATAACGATATTCAAGAATATAAATTACCTTAAAAGTTTACTACATAAAGTTCAATTATTGTCAACATAATGTGTCGACACCACCATATAACCCTTCTTTTGGTTATCAATCGTCCTCATGTCTATTGTAATGGCAATTTGTCCTTCAACATTTGAAAATTTTCTTAAATTTTCTTTTTCATTATCCTCATATATCTTTATAACTTATGAAAATTATAAAAAAATAATATTTTTTTAAATTTTTATCAATTAAATATATGTTATTTAATTATTTAATATTAATTAGTAATAAAATTATGAATAATTTAATTTAATATTATATCATTAATTATTTAATAATATTTATTAATAATAATTATGAATAATTTAATCCATTTTTATGATTAATTTA
>JANZLX010000006.1:30892790-30926618 GCA_025531955.1 Erythroxylum orinocense | reverse complement strand
ATTTAATTGTTATTTAAAATATAATTAATTAATTAACTAATTAGCTAATTTTTTATTTTACTGTTGATAATTATAATATAATAAATTTATTTATATATTAAATAATAATTTTTTAACAATTAATGTAATTAATAGATTAATTAATATTTAGTTTTATTGAATAATTAGCTTATATATTTTGTCATTTTTAATTAATTTTAATTTATATATGATTAATTTACTAATTATGTTATAATTAATAAATTGAGTCCAACTTTATTATATATATTTATATATTTACGTAACTGTTCTTTTTTGACACCTGTGTAATATGTTAAATTTATACTTGTATTTTTCTTTCAATTTTGTTAATAAAATTTATTATTTACTTTGTAATAACCTGCGAAAAGCACGGGGTTCAGAACTAGTTCTGACTTATTCCAATGAAATGCTTCAGACGTTGGTAATAACATTAAAGTTTGGTGGTTCTACAGTAGTTCAAAAACGTTTTAGTTAATAATATTTAAAATAATACATTTTAATTTTAATTTTTTAAATTTATAAATTGAACAATTTAAGTTAAGCTTAAATCAAACCACACATGTTAATTATCATAATTAATGATTAAAACATCATTTAAGACAATCTTCAGACCCAACCAGAACCACCCGTACGTTGAAACAGACCAATATACCATCTAACGTAATTGCCGTGAGTTGGATCATCACCTTCAGAAATCCAAACAATACCACTGGCAAATATTAACATCTGTCAAATCTCATGTTACCATATCCAAAATTTTACGATACAAGTCCTGTATCATTCTTTCTTGGCTAATTCACAACCACGGCGAGGGAGAGGAGATGCAATAGGATCAGTATGATACATTTTTTTGATCGTGTTCCATTAGAATCTAAATGACTCTGCTTTTTAGTTTCTACACTTGATGCCGGAGTTACAGGTTTAAAGTAAAGAACACCTTAACCAATCATGGCTACTTGGAATACCTCATGCCATCCATCAGCAGTAATCTTCAGATAGATTCGATCATGGTAAGATTCCATGCCAATGTGAGAAGTAATTGATGTCATTGGATGAACAATTCAAAAAGATCCTGACCGTAATCTTTATACTTGCTAAACTAAATGACCATAGTCCAACCGTCTCAAGAAGTTGCCTTTTGTCTTCCAGGAGCATCTTCATGTTCAACCTGATGCAAGGAATGAATTACACAGATATCACTTATGAGAAAGTAAATTCAAAGAAAGTTATATCCATGAACTTGAACAAAAATGTTCAAGTATAGCAAGTAGATCCTTTCCCCGTAATGTAGATGGTTTCCCGAAAAGAACCCATATAGCAGCTTCAATAATTTTGTTCTAGAAAATATTATTCTACTTATTAACATATCAAATACGAATCAGTTTTACCAGCCAAGTCTCTTAGGTTTCCAGTGTGTCTCACCGAGACCCACTCATACCACCATAACACGAGAACAACTTAAAAATTTAACCTCAGGGATAGTCAAAAAGAATGTACAGGACTGCTTGTATGCCGTTGCTCAAGTCTACCTTGTTACAATGAGTTATGTCAAGGTAAAAATGGATGAATATCCAAAAAAGTATACCCAAGCCATCTGATTGCAAACTATAGTTTGAATGTAGAGAGATGACTGTCATAATCTGATTGCAGCGTCCATTCAATATAAAGAAACAATTTAAACTCTTAGATCATAATGGGTCGATTGAGTGGTGAAATGGAAGATATAAAATGATGAATTGATTGAAAGTTGCTTAAGGTGCTAAGAGGACTACCACAGTTTTGATGTTCTATCCATCAGAATCGTTGCTGTCAACAAGCTTAAATGCTTATAATTCAACGACTGGCCCTATGATCGATGTGAAAGGAAACAAACTTCCATCTATAAGATATCTTACAAAACTTCAAGTTTTGAACGCTTACCTTTTCTATCTATAAGTGTATGATTCTTAGGTAACAAAATTTTACAGCAATGTCATTACTAAATCAATGGAAATCTGAAGATACGAACCTCAACTAGAACCTTTGCCTTCTTTTTCAACTTTCTAGCTTCATCTTTCTCAAGTTTAGGTCCTGACCCTCTTTTAGATCTTTTGCGATCAACTGCATATGTTTCTTCATCATCATCCAGCATATCATCTGCAGAATATTTAAACTATAACTTGTGCAATTTGCATTATGAACAAAAAAGCAACTGAGACAACAGCTTCTGCGGTGCAAATATTGTTTCAACGGTCTCCCTCATTCTAAAAAAAAAAAAAAAAGAGGCTGACCATGACCCACCCCCAGGAAAAGGGTCAAAACAGAAGTTCCTCAACAATCCAAAATTAATCACAATCAATTTGTCAAAGTAACTCCTTTTGGCACTTAAAGCTAAAACATTCAAACTACAGTACTTGAAGAATTACACTTAGTACTGATACAAAAAAGGGTGTGAAGTAGAATAAACATCTTTACCATTAGCTTTGATGGCCTGGCCAAGTGGAAAATTACCAAAATCTTCTATATCTTCTTCTTCTTCAAGTTCATCATAACCTTCAACATATTCTACTTCAGGTTCCTGTGTATTGACAAATTATTCACACACATGTAACCAATCAAGCCTTCAAAACAAACCTTGATTTTTATCGACATCCATACCTCCTCTTCTTCATCTTCAGCATTAGCCTGTAGTTCTTCCATGTCAAGAATTTTGTTGTACGCATTAACTGGGTAATTGTATATGTCACCATAAACGCCACTCTTCAGCCGTTCAAGCAATTCTTTCTCAATACTCTGAAAAGATTTAAGGTAGAATTACTATGAATTTCTATAACAAAATTTTAGAGATTATATACACGACCAGTCACATTGTAACCTTATCAAGAACTGCAGCTTTTTCAGCCTTTTCCTCTCTTCTAGCCTCTCTCTTCATCTGTTTTCGGGGTGTAGTCATTAACTTCTCCCTAGTAGGATCATTCCAAACAAGAATTGAACATATAAATTCATAAGAGTCCATAGCAGCCTAGCAACACGAGAAGACATGAACCAGTAGGAACTTATCAAATCAACATGGTGAAAGAAAGCAATAACTGAAAATCGCAACATGATCAAGAAGATCACAACAAAACTGTTAGAGAAGACCAAAACTCCTACAATACTTCAGTTCTGACTCTTGGCGTCTAATGCTTTCCCCATTGTATTTATTTCCTTAACAATTCCAAGCTCTTAAGCTTCCAGTCTATGAATGCACGTTTTTTATAATGAATAATGTGCAGAAACTTTTCTTACACTTTCACAAATATGGAACATGAAAGGAATCAAGTCAATAATTGCTACAGTAAATTACATCAACAATGTGCACCCTCATATTGAGAAAAATCAGGTTAATATGGCCTGAACCTCTCTTTAACATCGAAATTAAAAGTAGCCAACACAACTAATGATGGCATCTAGTCTTTCAGTTCAAAATAAACTTCTCAGTTGTTCTTAACCTACATGAATTTTCTTGTTCTTCTGCACATCATAAGGTGTCAAAAGGTAATTATCCACATTAATTACATAGCAATTAATTGTCAGCTAAACATCAAAATATACAAGAGGAAAATTTTATGAAGCAATATCACCAGAGATAATTTACACAATGGATTAAACTCAACAATAAAAGGGATGGAATTAGAATCTAATGTCCTTATGGAAAGTAAGAATCAGCACTACGGCAATAACATTGATACACTATGACCTGCAAACAGTTTTGAATCTAAAAATCCAAAAACTGTAACAATAAGCCCAAAGCAAACAGGGTACTTGCATACCTAGTCTTTAATTGTAGTTTTCTCATCCGTATACGCATCTGCGTCATCTTTGTCAGGCGCTGCTTTATTTTGTGTACAAGAAGCTTTGGCCAGTACATCTAAAAGTTACAAAGGTTACCCATCAAGCAATAGGATGTTGTTACATGCTCTTTTTTTTTTCTTTATGGAAGCAGCAGTTTAAGCACAACTATCTCAGAAAAATATGAATACCAGATGCTTGTCAATGATCTCAAGGGCCTTCTCATAGTTTCTAGGCAATTTCACTCTTTCCCATAACTCATTTGGCTTATGAGCTCGCTCGATTGTTTTCATATACAAATAGAAGACACCTACGCACATGACAAATTGTCAGAAATTCACAAAAGCCACGAAAGTATAAGCTTACAAAAAGAATAAATGAATCTTGACACGGAAAGAAATAGACCAGGAAAATTAGATTCCTGTCCATAAAAATAACATAGCAATCATGGTAAGATATACCCACCAGAAAGTACTAGAAACAAATGGATCAATAATATTCACAAAGATATCATGACCTTTGAAGCTGGCAGTGAATATAAGCATATTCATAGTCCATGATGGATAAAATTTGCAGCTTCCTTTTTTAAAATAGCCATATACAAGGAACCTCATTGGAAAAACAGACACAAAGAACCAAACGAAAACCATTTGAATGATGTCGAAAATGAAAAATCCCACACAAGAAACAAACCATCATGGTCGCGTATAGTAGCGTAGCGACTATTAGCAAGGGGGCAAGAGCTACGGTTACAAATCCCAGTAACGTTATATGGGTTTCTACAAAAAATCCCGGTGTCGATTCTGCAGATATCACAATTGAAAACAATTCATTCAATCACAATCAAATCAAATCAAATGGCCAACTAACAAGTAATCGAGTGTTTCTCCGAAAAAGAAAATTACTTGGACATAAAACTGCAGTGATTGTGCCTTATGACTTGCCATATAACCTCGTCGTGCTGCATCGCTGTTTCAACTTGAAAATTTCCGCTTCGAGGCAGCCAGTGGCTTCAAGAACTAGCAAAGATGCTGAATATGGTGTTTGTTTTGGGCTGGGTTTAGGGTTTATCTCCTACGAAGCTAAGAGGAGATTTAATCGAAAATTGGACCGGATAACGAATTTAATGGTCGAACCGGTTTGACCAAGGCCGAACCGCAGGTCCGCATTAAACAAAAAATAAAAAATTTTCAGGAGTTTGAAAGAAAGACGGAGAGCGGTAACGGCAACGACATGGCACTACTAAAGTAACGGGAACAATTGATCCTCACTTGCCTCATTTTCTGGAATATGGAGAGCAGACGCTGTCGTTTCATCAGTTGGTTGAGACTTGCTCAAACTTCTTATCCACCAAAATTTGATTAGATTTATATCACACTGTTCCAAAACTAATTCCTTTTTTTTAAATACACATCAACTCTTAATATTTATATTAAAATTTAAGTTAAACTCTAATTTTTATCATATAAAATGATAATTAGGGCAACCCAAAAATCTCTTGCTTACGTTAACGATAACTCAATATTAACAAGCAAAATAAAAACTAATGCATTTTCATATAGTGAGGTAAAATTGATGTTATTACATATTCATATTTTATGCATGAATATAATGCCTTGATGTTCTTCACAGACTTTGAAGATGGCTTATGATGATTTCATTAAGGTGTCTGACTGGAAGAATGTATACAATTGCAGAGATACAATTATTGGTTGTTGATGAAAGTAAAAGAAAATACATTTGGTATGAGAACAAAAAAGTCTAATTGCTTTTTGGTTTTGCATGTTTCAAAATGAAGTGTCCTGTTGGGTTGAGAAGAGGATCTCTTTCTCAGCAAGTTCATATATTTCTTTGAACCTGTTTGTGAATTTATCATTAACGTTTTGAGTGATTCTCTGTTGGAAGTTGGTGCTTTTCAACCAGGTGATCCCAGCGTAGACATCACACTTGCATGCATTATTGGCAAGGGAAGACTTCTCAATTTGGTGCCTGAAGTTGACCTGCAAGTCAAAAAATCAGAATGAAATATAATGAACCTAGTCTGTCATTTTCATGATCTGCAAATGATAAATAAGTAGATTACATGGAAGTGATCGCCGAAAGGGACATCATGTAGCACCATGATCTCATTCAGAATCCACCCTTCATCATTTGGAATTGAAATTTTCTGTTGTGTGCAGGTGACTTCTCCCTCGAAAACTGAAACATGGCGGTTGAATTTGTAAGAGACATGTCGTTCCAAGATGTCCGATTTTACTGATTCCCATGCTGTGGTTGTATAATTAAGACATCCAGACTTCTCCATAATCTTACGCTCCACACTTCCCCCTTCAAACATTCCCATAAGCGCTTTAATCTGTGGAATCACAACATCAATATTTTTAGTTATGAATGAAATGGAGAGGTGAGTGAAGAGAAAGCCCTCTTTTGAGTGCTTACATTGACTGGTAGCTCAACAGAGTAAATCTTAGACATGGTTGTATCTTCAACGTCGGAGTCCTCAAGCATTATGGGCCTTCCTTCTAGGTCCTGCTCCTGCTCCTGCTCTTCTGCAATCTGTACTTTCTGCTCTGGTGTGAGTGTTCGAGTTCTCCACAAGGCCATGATAGTTCTGTAGGGAAAACAAAAAAAGACAAGAAAACAAAACAAAGGTCAATCACATGGTGTATAGAAGATATCAAAATAGCCATATAGAATAGTTAGATCCACCTTACATCACCATTACCTGCTGGCTACACCGAATGACGCAAATGGTTGGAAATAGTATCTGAGCCTTCCTTCTTCATCTTGAGACCTTGCCCAATGCCTGGCATCAAGGCCTTTGCCCTTCCGCAGAACTATGACCAATGTTGGGCTACCCACAGATGAAAGTGATGGGGGAAGCTCCCGAATATCTTCAATATCCTCCCAAAGAAAGAAAAATTTAGTTTTATGTCCAAATAAATTGGCATAAAACCCCACAATTCTTGCAGATAAAAAAAGCCTGCCCTGAAAGCAGAGGCATATCAGTACCCATCCAAATAATCCAAGGGAAGTTCAATCTAGTCTGTAATCTTTCTGAACACAGACTATAGGGAATTCAACCTTCCATCTACTAAAAATTAAAAGTATCCTGAGAATATATAGAAAAAAAATGGATACAGCAACTAGCACCTGCAAAGGCATCTTCCTCTTCAGGTAGCATGTGAAGTCACTGATAAGGAACTCTTCTGATGGCAATCCAAACACCTTTTGGAATGTTGCATTCTTATGTGGTGATCTTATGTTCAACTGCCATAAAATCCAGAATCAAACTTCATGGAATTCACACATTCAGCATTAACCAGAAATCGGAAAAAATGACTCATATTCTTGACTAGGGAATTGAAACCAAAGATGGTGAGCAAGTTAGACCTGTTTTCACGAACATAACCAAGTGTTTACCTTCTTCCCAACTTCCTTTTCCATTTTCGTCAAGTATTCTCTTATTGTATCGATACCTTTGCTATTGTCTAGAAAGATTCTCAAGTGCAACTTTGACTGAGAAGACTGCGCAAGCTTTCCCTCAAGGGAGACCCACATGTCTGCTAGCTCAGTGGATGTGTGTTTCAAGAAGTTGACCTCAGCATGTCCAAGTGAAGTGGCCCGATCAAATGGACCATCAAAATCAAAAACTTCCACTGTAAGAACAGAGGGTGGTTCTTCCATTGCATCAAACTCGAGTACGTCTGCACCATGAAACTTCAAATGGTGTAACATAAACATAGAGGAGCCATATAGTAAGAGTACCCGGAACATGAAGATCTCTCACCATTCCACTGGGGATTACTAGTTTGAAGTTTGACAGAGCTCGTCCTTGTTCTACCATTACAAGTGAGCACCACGTAGGGATCAGAAGATACGGTGGTACCTAACGAAGCCAAATCAGTGCCTTCAATTACGGCCACTGTAAGGATCCACCCATCACCTTTGGCTTTAATGCCGTGGTCACTTCCTGTTGAAACAATAGCAGAAGTGTATCCATCAATAGACTCGTAAGAGTAAGGGTAAGCCTATTCTTTTGAGATACGAGGAATTTAGCAATAAATGTTTACTTACCTCTATGCAACCTAGCCTGTATGAAGTGCAGAACCATGGTGTAAAGACGCTCCAATTGAATGAACAAAATTCCACAAGTGATGATCTGTCCAAAACTGTCCGGTAAATCAAGTCCTACAAACTCCAAACCTTGGACTTTGCTAGGCTCGCATAATAAAACGTGCAGAACTACATAAGAAACCATCAACATGGTGGAAACAACAGTGAAGTTCCAAAAATACTCAAATGCCAATTTCCAATCGGATTGTTGTTCTGCTTCCAAAGTTGCTAACATGTGGTCCTTATTTGATGAACCCACAGGATCCACTACCTGGAAATTTTGGGCCAATAAGTTGGAAAACTGAGCAAAGCTCTGTTTCAGTCCCTGCTTTGCTCCTCCTTCAATCATGCCTTTCATCATTACGTTTTGACGGAAGTTAATGTCCCATGATATTATAAGGTGAGATGTCTCTTCTCCAGAAGATAGTGTTGGTCCGGGAATTATCTTGTATAGTAATTCAACACTGAATGCAGTACCATATGGCACTTCTGGTGTATTCACACTTAACAAAATAGCAAATTCCTGTCCACAAACTCTCACATAGGTTTGCTCCTCCATAACTTTAACAGATTTCACTAACTTTGTAGCAGCATTCGTGTAAGTAACAGTCCGTGTTAGATGGGACATGTTATCTGACTTCCAATTCCAAGGTTCCTCTTCCAGATCAATTGAGCCGCGCAGTTCTAAAAGGTCCTTTCTAAACTGTGAACCTGGTGCAAACAGAAACTTGTTTAGCTGACGTGCAGATGTCACATATAGCTGATCAATAAGAATGCCACCTTTCAGGTTCTGTGGCATTTCTTGTTCATTGCCTCTTAAGCTCATGATCTCAATAGCGTCTTCAAAGCTACAAGCAGACTGACGTTCCTCTACACAATCCTGAAAATCAGATGATACACTGGCTACCTCTGATGACTCATCAGTCCTCGAGCCTTCCTCGTTTTTAGTAAAAACCTTCTCTAAACGACTTGTAATACTCTTCATTAGTTTTTTTCCATCTGCTATCTTCAGGCTTGGAGCTTTGGAATAATATACACCACGTGATGAGGTGAAAGGTCCTTCGGACTCTCCATTCTTCTCAAGGTTAACGTTAGCATTTCCATGGAGAAAGTGAGTTGTGGGAGAATCTGTGCCTTTCTCATGCAAAGAGAGCGTAAGAAGTATCTTCCCTACACACATAACCAAGAATTAACATGATCTAGAATTGAGGAATCAATATCCATCAATACTACCTTAAGGGGACGATTAAACAACCTAACAGCATACAGGCTGCAAATTGACTCATATCATAAGAATAAACAGAACTAAGACCCAAATGAACATAGCGTGCCCATCATGTATAGTAGAGTAGCTGAAGCAAATAGTTGAGGCAATTTATTCGATTTACAATGGACAAACAACCCGCGAAAGAGCTAGATGTAGCTTATGCTGTGGTGTGAGCGCAGCAGCATCTTATAACGTATATTTATCGTGTTGAATGAACAATTGCTTACTGCAGGATCAACAAAAAACAATATCTGGTCTACAAAAAATGACGTCTTTAAAGCACACATTTCCGTCACGAATAACTTAAAGTTTCAGTGACCCAGAATATCTACGGAAATAACTCCATTCATTAATGGGCTCTCAATCTATCGTTCACTGACTAGATAGCTTTCGTCTGATCGAAGGTTGAACGGGAACTCACCTAAAGCTCATTGGCTTTTGTTCTCTTTACAACTTATTACATGCCCATTTACACTGTCGTCACCTTGATATATAATTAGATCAGTAAATCTCATTATCCACGAAACTATGAAGTGTAGTATCGGCAAATCAAGTGCAGTACTCACCCTTTCAACGCATTTAATCTGTTCTACAATATACTAGATAATGCTTGTCTAGAGCATAAGATACAATCAAAATCCTTATACACAAGAAGGGACTATAATCAAAGAGCCAAGGACACTAACCACAATCCATATTTGCGAACTTCCCAGTCTTGGGCTGTTCGAAGGAGAACCAAGTGGGAGGCAAGGTAGGATTAAACTCTTCCATAGCCAATTTAACCGGAATCCTAACCCGAGCCACCAAATCCCTGGTGCTTTGGAACAAGCCACCATCTTCTTCATGATTGTATACAGACACCACCAACTCGTCGCCAATGTCGTGAACTTTGAAAACGAACTCCTCGTTCCAAAATGGGTTCACGATGTTCTTCGAAGTCTTAGTCTTGGATTTGTGCTTTCCAAGTTTTAGTTTGACGTATGTATCCTTCACGGGCAAGTCTTTGGCTTGCAACACATAAACGTATAGCCTCATGGCTGTAAAATCCCACTTTTAGCGACGAAAAGTGTTCTGGGTTTCCAAGGCTTGCAGGATTATAAGGTCTTTAGAGATGAAGGCAAAGACTTTTGTCCTCCACGTTTGGGGGAATAGAAAAGGCATTGAAAGAAACGTGTACAGAAGAGAACAAGGACACGAGGGACAAGAGGTGACAAGGAAATACACAACGTGACTACAGAAGAGGTTGGAGGCGGTTGGTTTGAGTTTTTTTGGGTAATATATACGGACTTCTTTTTGCTAAGCTTTTCTAGTGTTTTGGTTCCTTATCAGCATACTCTGTGTTACAAGAACCAATCTATTCTGTACTTTGGCATTTTGTTTGTGAATTTCGGGAGGGCTTGGGGTTCTTAAAACGAGAATGGGAGACTTTCCATGGTGAAACCGACACATAGACACTTCTATTCTGTAACTAGGATTGCTCATGTATCTACAGAACAAGTAAAGGCATCATTCTTATCCAAATGTCTCGGCTTTCTTGCACGTTGTATCCTAAACCAATAGAACAGTAAGTTCTAGTAAGAAGTTGCATATGCAAACGTTTGTTTCTTATTCCACTCTCTTCCTTGGAGAGGGGCGGGCGTCTGAACTGGGGACCTTGTTGTGAGTGGAGAAGCCCAAGCCTGAGGTGCATCTTGTCCCGGTGATTCTTTCTATAAGAATCACAAACAACCAAAATTAGGAGGTTTACTCAAAACATCCTTATCATGATGGAAATCCATAATGACAGGCACTTGAAACAAACCTATCCGCAGTTCCGCACACCCAATCATATGAAGTGAACTGCCAAACCCGTTATCAGAGATTGTGACAAGGCCACTCTTATCATAAGATGTGACCGGCCAAACAAATTTAACATAAATTGTAACCACTTCCATGTCGCTGCATATGACAGCATGTTCCTATTATTTCTCGTCCTTTCGTATCAATGGGTTGATGAGTGAACCGATAGTGGCCATAGAAGTTTTGTCATGACACCATACGCAAGCACGAACAACGATTTTGGGTTACCTACTTCAGGCGGAAAGCTGAGGATAGTCGAGGACTGGAGTTGAGGAAATAGTAGTTCCCGTAATTGTTAAATGATATGAAGTTAGGAGTTGGATCTAGATTTCAACATGTATTCTTGTTTCTGACCCAGAAAAAATCAGACTAGCATTGGTCACGAATTACGAGAAACCATATGCAGACTAAAGCCATGTTCTTGTTTAGCTGAATGCGCAGTTACAGCCAAGTACCGACCATAGAAATATACGAGGTTACTTGAATGTTCCAGATCACTTCAACTTAAAAAGATAGAATAAGCACAAACCAGCACGAGTTTTATTAAATTGGAATCTGGAAATTACAATGACCAAAAAACCTTGGTAAAAGTCTACCAAAAGAAAGGTAAAGCTCTAGTAATCTATAACGAAACCACAGATTTTGAAGTTGCTTTTCTTCTCGTCTTTTGGGCGTCTAGATGTGGAGTTTCCAGAAGTTTAGGGACTCATAGCAACAACAGACTGACATGCTCAGCCAGTTTCTTGTTCAAACTCTTCTCCTTCAGACTCCTCTGCATTGTCAGCATCATCATCGTCTGCATCGTTGTCATAGTCTTCTTTGTCATTGTCAACAGTCGTCTTCCCAATCACAGGAAGGAGGATATTAGTCTTCCTGATTTCACGTTGCTGCAAAATCAATTAGAAATGTCATTTAAATTATATATCTTACCAAAAGCGTTAGAAAGTGGTGGAATCAACTGCAAGATCAACCAGCATCAGAAAGAACAACAATGTCCTTCGATGCCCTTTCTTATACATTGATACCCAGAAATTTGCATCTTGTGTATAATTAAAACCAACAACCTAATGTTCCAAAGTAGCAAAGAAGCGCTTAAAGGACCTGCCGCTAATTTCTCAAAACCAAGACAATTGATCACAATCTCAACAAGCAGCAAATATGTATATGTTTCCACAGGTTGCACAACACTCCAAGACAGAAGTAAACAACAAACTGATTTTGAAAGCTTATCCTAATTGAAAGAGCTCAAGAACCACTAGAGCAATAAGTAAAAGATTAAGAAAGCTTTGAGTAGGCACAACTATAAAGAGCAAGTTCCCCCCACAACTTAAACTCATTACTACAAAGATCAAGTTTTTGTGTGTAACCGCTCCAAATCTCCAAATTAACAGGGCCAGAATCGCACTTCAGATCAAAGTATAATAATCAAAGGTCGAGGAACATATAAGGAATCAGAGATCCAATTCTTTAAGGGTTTGATTTTTCAAAGAAAAGAAAAGGGGGGGAACGGAGAATACCTTCTCCTCAAAATCGGACTCCATGGCGAGAAGGAGCTCTTCACTGTGAGGTTGGGGCCACGGAGAGGGCAGCAAAAATGACGTCGGAATTGTCCTCGTCGACGATGGGTATTGCGTCATGAACGCCGGAAACTGTAGCATTTTGATTTCTCTGTCTCTGGTTGGTGTACGTGAGGTCCACGGTCGATCACTTTTATTTATTTATTCCATTCCAGTAATTTATGTCATTTATGAGGCTGTAGTGTACCAACTTAATATAGAGAAATAAAATAAATGTTTAAAGTATGAAGATTTTACCGATTTTAAATTATTATAAAATTAGTACATAATAACCAAAAAAATATAAAATTTAAAATAATTAAATTTTCAGTTTGATTCAATTTATTTATTAATTTTAATGTTTATCTTTTTAATATTAAGATGTTGAATATAATAAGTAAATAATATTTTTTTTAAAAATAAATAATTTTATTACAATTTAATATTCGTGATTTAATGTTTCTAAAATTATATAAAATTTAAAATGTGTTTATAGCTTATGTATTAATTTTTGTACAATATCATTTTTGTTATATATATATGATTAATTTATGTACAATATCATTTAAAGAATTTGATGCCTTCAGTGATGTGTGAATGAGTGATTCTTTTCTCTCTCTCATTTTCTTCTTTTTCTCTTTCATAATACATCAAAGTAAATGTTTCTTCTTGTTCAACTTCAAATTCTTCCTTTTGTTCATCTATCTCTATTTTGGCTTTTGATTTTCTTTCTTTATTTTATCTTAAATGAGTTTTTCTTTCCATCAAATCTTCTAAGGATCAATCTTTCAAAACCTAGACAGAATGGCTAGTCTAAGTGTCTCTGACTCTCCTTCTTCTTCTTAGGAAGATGGTTCAATGTTAAAAAACCGACCGGTTAATATTCTAATGACAACGGTCAAAAGTAAAAATCAAATCGAAAATTAGTCTGGTTTATATTTAATCCAATCAAACTGGTCAGTCTAGCCCAGTTTTTACATCATTGATTCATTTAATTAATATAATTGTTTAATAATATTTTAAAATAAATAAGATTAAATTAAATTCATTTTTAAAGAAAGTGAAGTGAAAGTTGTTATATGAGACATGTCACTTTCATATAATTAACACAATTGTTTAATAAAATGGGTTATTAAAAATATATATATTAAATGTATATAAAATTTTGAAATGAATAAGTTCAAATTAAATTTATTTTTAAAGAAAATAAACCAAAAGATCTTATATGAGACACGTCACATTCATTTAATTAACTCAATTGCTTAATAAAAATGACTTATTAAAAATGTATATATTAAATGTATAAATTTTTTTGAAATGAATTAGTTCAAATTAAATTTATTTTCAAAGAACTGAAACCAAAAGATATTAATGGAATTTTAGAATTCTTAAAAATATTCTTAGCCATAAAATAAATATCAATCCATATAAATGACCAAAAAGATATGTATTTTAGGTTTGATATTAGTTTAAACTTTAAATATTTTTGTTGTTGTTTATACAATTAAGTATACATATGATGACTACTATAAATTTATGAGTATACTATATAACAAATAAAACAGTAATATTACCAAAATTATTTTATTATTAAAGGAAAAGAGAATTAGCATGCTAATATTATCCAAATTATTTAATGACACAATTCACAAAAAGTCTAAATGAAAGTATCAATTATAGCTTGAGAGTGGAGAGTGGAGATTGAAGTTGAGTAAATCAACAAAGGCAATGATATAGAACCTGTATAAAAACACACAACTAAATAATTGAAAAATAAGTAAATCAAGAACCAAAGATTAAAAATAACAAACTTGTAGTTGAGGAAAAGAGGTAACAAATCTTTACAATTAGAATCGTCAATAGTTCGCACTACTTCATATATATGTAAAATTATACTGATAATGCAATAAATGTATTTAATAAATATAAACACATGATAATCAACAGTTAAGTATATCTTCATCATCGATTTTTTTAAAAAACTTTTCAGTTTAATGACAAGTCTCTTCTATATGAGCACATGTATTAATATAAAAAGATAAGATAAAAATAATATCATAAAGAATATAAAACAAAATTGATATATCATAAAGAATAAAGTTTACCTTCAATATCTTCATCATCTAACCAACTTTAGCCATATATAAAGGCTTTCATAATACTAGGATGAAGTCGAGCATGATAAGGATTAAATATTCAACTACCAATACTAACATTAGACTGCTGAGCAACAATAGAAGCTGGAATTGTTAAGAGATCTTATGTAATTGTTTGCACGATTGAAAAATCACTTATATAGTTCTTCCACCATAGCAGTGCATCGAACTTTGCAACTTTAACTTCGATCATACAATTTGCTGTCAAATATTTATCCATCTCCATCATACTCTAAGAAGTCCTAACCCTTTTTTCTTTCATGACTTTTGTAAATGAGAGTTTCACATTAGTCTTAAAAGAAACTGAACCTGAAGTTGAAGTTGAACTATTGTGATCTTGATTTTTATCTAATCATAGTTGATAATCATTTCATTATTATTTAACAAAATCATCATGCCTTTAAGCCCGATTACCATACAACATGTTATAATAAAAATTAACTCCCTTTATCTTGATACAGGTAACAATTAAGCTTCTCTGTCATCTGCTCTACCATAACTTGGATCACGTCATTGGAATCCCATATTTAATAAAATTGATGTCTTCTACAAAATGATTTATACTCTTTTTTAAAAAATTGAATTTGATAAAGCTATAAAAACGTTTGACACAATAAGAGTGAAGAGAGCAAATGGTTTAAGTCTTCTAACTTATGATCCCATGATTGATTGTTTATGTAAAATAGGTAAGCTTATGATCTTATAATCGATTGGTAGGATCAATTACTTCATTTTGGCCACATTTTCCATAATGAGGGATTGAATTAAATGAGCTTGAAAGAAATTGCTCCATAATAGAGAATGCATACTTTTGTTAGGAAAACATGTATGTGGATATCAATCATAAATTATACCTAAATAAGCTAGTTGTCTTTTGCCATATGCATACTTCACGTAATATAATAAGCTATTTTACAATTCAAAATCTTACAAAAAAATTACTTATTTACTATTATTAAAAGATAGGAAATTGTATTGATGATCATAAATACAAAACAATTGGGAAAGTGAATTAGTTTGGAAACATATTTCAATAAACTGAAAGAAATTTTAATCAAAGTTCCCTTTACCTCTAGATGGAAAACAATCATGAAAAACCGCAACAACAATGACCATAGGACTTCAGTAAGTCATAAGATAGTTATTTGAAGTACATTCTCTAGTCGAACAAATGATGGAAAAGAACAATTCTAATACCTTCTACTGGATATGCTAATCAGAATGCTAAAATTCTTATGTTGAAACATTATGGTCCTATTTTATTGTTGTTGAACTAAGGGAGGTTCCAATTAATGTTTTAATGATAATAAAACATAATTACTACTAAATTGCTTATTATTTCAATGAAAAGAAATATTAAAACAAAAATGAAGTCATAAACACAATAAGATAGTGTATGGAGTTGATAAAGAAAAGTTAAAGTTTACAATCGATGAAATGAATATCAAACAAGGAAAAAAAGAAGAAGATCAAGGCTTATCAAGGTCATTTCGCATTTTGTATTATTATTTGTAAGCTCACTTAATTCATGTGATGATACAAAAGGCTTACTATGCATAATCATTTTATCTAACTTCATTATATGAGTGTTTCCGTTCATTAAGAGGAATTGAAGCATTTGATTTTAAGGAAAAAAAAGACTTTAAACCTTTCCAATAATCTTTTAGGAACATTTGAGGAAGTCGTTTAATCATATTTTGATTAAAAAAATTGGTTTTGAGTTTTGAATTTGTTAAAATCATATTTGTGGAGTGATTGGTTGACCTATAAGGGTTAGTAGTCAACCGATATAAGTTAAAGTTGTTAATTTTGAACTATTGAGAGTTTTCTACAACATTGGTTAATGTATTGGTCGAGCAATATCCTTTAGTAGTCGATCAATGTCAATAGCTTACAAATTGGTGTTATAAATGCATATTGGTCAACCAACGCACTATATATAGCCATTATAAGGACTAGTTCTTGGATCTAACAACTATTTTGGGTCCCAAAACACTATAAATATGTGTTTTACCATTGGTTTTATTATCAAGAAGGTTTTAAGTGTTATAAAGAGTTTTCAATCATCAAAGCATCATTGTTTCATATTTATGTAAGTAATTTTGGACTTATCAAGCGATAAAGTGAGGTATTTGAGTTGTAATATTTGGTTACGACAATATGTAATTGTATTTAAGGGTAATACAAGTGAGATTAAAGTTTCTCTTCACCTTAGAAGAAGATTGTAAGAAAGGCCTTTTTATCAAGAAAGATTGTGCAAAGATTATTCTTTGCTTTGAAAGAAGAATTATAGTGGAATTCTAAGAAGAGCCTTAGAAGTGGATGTAAGTAAGGGTTGTTTGTCAAACCACTATAAATTAGCTTACATTCTCTCTTCCTATCATCTTTAAATTATTATTCAATTATTTAATCAATATATATTAATCATTTTTCTTATATTTATATTGACTATTGTTAATTGAGTACATTGGCAGAAAAATTATTGAATATTGTAAACACTCAATTCACTTCCTTTGTTGGGTGCCTTTAATAACTAACAAGTGGTATCAAAATGAGTCTATTGAGCTAGTATTTATAAAAAAAATCCTATAGAAAAGATCGTAATGACATATTTAGGAGTATTACCATCATCATTTAACCAAGAGGGATAAAGCATTAGTAGATCATATTTCTTTGATGGAAACGATTACCTTTATTGGAAAACTATTATGAGAATTTCTTAATGGCCAAAAGTGTAGACCTATAGGAAATAGTGTCAAATGATCCCTTTATTCCTATCAAAATTATAGATAACAAACGGTAAAAATAGGAACCTCAGGATAAGAGATTAGTATCCTTGAATAGTAGGGTCATACAAATCCTATTTTATGCTTTTTAGGAAGAAATGAAGTTAATAGGCTCTTTACGTGTGAAACAGCTTATAACATTTGACATACATTATAAATTACTTATGAGGGTGCAAATCAAGTTAAGGAGAGCAAAGAAAGCATGCTAACACATTAATATGAATTGTTTCAAATAAAGCATGATAAAGCATTTCTAACATATATACTATATTCATTGATATTATTAATCCTCTCAATGGGTTCTCTAAAGGAGGATAAAGTCATGGTTAGTTATCATTGGAAACGTTCCCTACAAGTTTAGGGAAAAACATAGAAACCAACATGGAAAGTTTTTATTAGAGGAGATTATGGTAAATTGATGGGATAGATGAGAATAATACAGAGGGGAAAATAGATACTGATGAACTTGAAGTGCAGAAAAGAATATCGGTGGATCAAGAATTGGATATTGAAGTAGATAGTAATCAACCATATGAGGCTAAGGGGGATCAAATTGAACACAATGTAAAGGATCAACATCATATACGGGACAGCATAACATATGATAGAGGGAGGGGCAGAAATTGATAATTATATTACAAATAAAGGAGATTTGCAGAATGGAAATCCCCTAGGAGTTCATTAATAGGCATCCACCTAAGTGTCCTAACAATCATAACTCATGCACCAGGAGGAAAAGATGGAACAAGCACAAACTAGAAAGAGCAATCGGAGCATTAGGAAAGGCTCAAAAGGTAAAATTATTACTACATGACCTTTCTAGTTTGTAATGTTAGAGGAATAAACAACCCTTTAAAGCTCAATGCCTTGAAGGATTTTGTTCGACATGAGAAGCCTAATTTATTTTGTCTTTTAGAAATAAAAATCAAACTTGTAAACTTGAATAAATTAGATTGTTTTGGGAGTCAATGGTAGATAAAATCCAATCATCAGTACCATAGGTATGGAAGAATCATCATAGTCTATGATAAGGATCTTATACAGGTGCAGGTTTTGGAAGTAAGTGAGCAATATATGCATACAAAATGACTTTCAAAATGGAGCATACCTTAGTGTTGGCTACCTTTGTCTATGGTCATAATACTACGTTTCAGAGAATGGACTTATGGAATTCAATGAGGAGACTAAAAGGAATAGCTAGTGGCCCATAAATAATAAATGGTGATTTCAACTCTACTAGTTATCAATCTGAAACTGAAGGGAACTATAATTTGCTCAACTACAATACCGACTTGTTTGATTGCTTTAAAGATGTGGAAATTTCTGACTTAAGATATGAGGGTTATAGATTTACTTGGAGCAACAAGCAGAGCTTTAATTGGCTCATCAGAAAGATATTGGATAGGGCTTTGGTGAATGTGGAGTAGTTAACAACCTTTCCAAATAGTAAAGTCATGTTTTTAGACCAAGGGTTCTCGGACCATACCCCAATCAAGGTGGACAACCTCTTCAAAAAGGTTTATTTAAAACATCCTTTCAAGTTTAACAATTTCTTGATCAATATGGAAGGTTTCCAAGAAGCTGTTAGTAATGGTTTGGAGTTAGAAGTAATTGGTACTAAACAATTTATCTGTTTGAAAAAACTAAAGGCTATAAAGTAGGAATTGAAGAAAGTAAATGGAAGTAGGGGTTAACACAATCCAAGTGTTAGAAACTACTAGGCATCGACTCTCACTAATACATAAATCACTGGCTGGTAATCCTATTGGTGAGATTATTGTGAAGGAGGAGAAGGAGGCACTGAAGTTCTAGATGCAAGCAGTTGATAACCACTGCTTATTATTAAGACAACGATCTAGAGTCAACAGGATTAGGGAAGGAAACAAATACACTAGGTTTTTCTTTAATACCATTAAGGCAAGGAGAAATGTCAACTAGATTACTTCAATAAAAACAAAATCAGGAGAGATCTTGTATGAGCAAGCTGAAATTGCTCAAAATGTCTTAAAACACTTCCAAAAGATCCTAGGATTTGAGGGTAATGCCAGCACTTGTAGTGTAGATCTCATGATATTTATCTCTGCTAAGATTCCTGAAGATCAAGCGGAACTTTTAATCAGGCAAATCACAGATCAAGAGATAGACTTAGTGGTATTTAAAATGAATGACTCGAAGGCTCCTAGACCAGAAGGTTTGGATGGTTTCTTATATTTGAAAACTTAGGATACAACAGGGAAAATTATGAAAGAAACAGTGTATGAATTCTTTAGAAATGGAGTAATCCTCAAAGAGATCAACAAGACGTCATTGTGTTTGATCCAAAAAATCTCATAACACTGCTACATGGAGCGATTTCAGGCCTATCTTATATACTAACTTCAGTTACAAGATTATTGCTAAAATGTTGGCTAATAAACTAAAATCAGTACTACACTACATCATCAATGAGAACCAAGAAGCATATTTAAGCAGCCGGAATATTAGGGACAACATCTTAATTTTACAGGAACTTTTGAAAGGGTACACAAGAGGAAAATTCCCTCATAATTGCACTTTAAAAGTTGATCTCTATAAAGCTTTTGATAGTTTCAGTTGGGGTTTTTTACTACAGACTATGAAAGTTATGGGTTTCCCTTATATTTTTGTCAATTGGATAAAAGAGCGTATTTCTACGGTTTCTTTTGGGATTATGGTCCATGGGAGTCCCACTGAGTTGTTTAAAGGCAAAAGGGTACTTAGGTAAGGGGATCCTCTTTCCCCTTACCTATTTCTAATCTGCATGGAGGTTCTTACCCTTATGTTGAAATATAAGATTTCCTCGATTCCAAATTTCAAGTTCCATACTAAATGTAAATTGCTTACACTAACCAGCTTATGTTTTGCATATATCCTAATCGTTTTTAGTAAGACTGATATCCCCTTAGTTACGTTACTAATGAATACTTTACAAGGATTTAAGGAGATGTCGGGATTAAGCATTAATTTTTAAAAAAGTTTCTTCATCTTATCAAAGAGTGTTGTCACCTAACTAATGATATATCTCTTATCACTAGAATGGGTAATCAAGAGCCTCCTATCATTTATTTGGGCATCCCTATCTCTTTGAGAATGCCTACCCCTTATTGAAAGGATACAAAGGACATTAGATTCATGCAAACAAAACGTTATCATATAGTGGCAAACTTCAGCTCCTGAAATTTGTTATTATGTCTATGAATATATATTGGTGTTCTAACATTTTCCTTTCCATGGGTCTGATCAAAACTGTGGAACAATTCCTATAAAGTAAGGGGAAAGGAGAAAGAGGGATTGCTAAAGTCAGCTGGACTCAAATATGTCAGCCTAAAGCAACCAGAGGACTGGGCCTAGAGTCAATTGGTAGAAGCAACAAATGCTTATTGTTGAAAAGGTTTTGGAGAATTTTAAGTGAAAAGGAATCATTATAGGTTAAATTAGTGCATATTTATATATTGAGAGGTGGAAGTCCATAGGCAATCAAACCTAAAGACAGTTTTTCATGGTTCTTTAACCAAATTCTTATATTAGGAGACGAAGTTCAGCATCAGATAACTCGCAAGATAGGGATAGGGGATAGAATTTCTTGATGGTATGACGATTGGACAGGTAATTGAGCTCTAATTCACCATCCAACCGCTAAGGATATTCTAGATAGATTTTCCAAAAACAAAAATAAAGTCTAAAAGTTAATTGCAAATGGCAACTGGGATCTTTCCCAAAAGGAGATAATATCTTTTTTGATACCACAGTATCGATACAATAGAGGAGAGGATATATATCTATAAAATGGACTAGCAGTAATAGAAATTACAAATAGGCAAGTAAAACAAAAAAAGTACGGGACAATCCCAATAGTTGGATGGGGTAAATTGATTTGAAGTAACACCATCAAGCCAAATGCTAACTTCTTGAGCTGGTTAGCCATGAAGGACATATTAAGCACTATGACTAGATTAAAATTCCTCTCCTCCTCTAAAAGATGTATCCTTTGTAATCTAGATGAAGAGGACAGAGACCATCTATTTTAGATGTGAGTTTTCTAATAGAATATAGCGGTAAGTCTCCTCTCTGCGTACACTTAATTGCTATCAAGGCAATCTAAATGGCATTATTTAAGAGATACTACTGAACCATGCACCCAAACATGACAAGGATGTTTATATTGTAGCCATTACAATATGTATTTAGGAGATTTGAAGGGAGAGGAATAACAGAAGATTTGCGAGAAGGGAAAGAGGCATACTTTCCCTTATAAAAATGATCTTTAATAGTATTAGAGAACAACTAGTCATAAACCAGATGAAGAAAAAATGCAGTAAGAGACTAGCTATTTCTTGGAGACTCTAACGAGAACCCAAGAATACCCAATAGTTAGAGCAGTAAATCTCTACAACCTAACCTAGCCAGATACCACATACATAACATTTTTGCAGGAATCTAAAGTTGCATTCTTACCTTACGGGGTCCCTTCTCCATGATGTCTTTACACATGATCCTTCGCGGGTGTTAAAGACATGCAATTGGTAGAAGTGAGATAGTAGCCAGAGCTCAAATACACAAGATGACCCTTCAAGTATCCCTAATCAGAAAAATGAGTGAAGACGAAAAGAGAAGATGAAGTAACTAAGCTCAAATCAAAAAATTCTTACCTCTGTAATCGTCTGGAGAAACTGACGATGAAGACTCTCGATCCTTAATTCGAAAAATTATGGAGAAACTTTAGATGGGGGATTTTTGGTGAACTCGTTTTAGGAAGATCCGAGACTTTACTTAAGGTTATTTTGTTACACGGGGACATTCCTTATCTTATTATGTCCTTCTGGTCTTTGTTTTGTTATCCTTTTAGTAGGATAAGTGTTGTACTAAACTTCGTTTCTTATTTAATTCATTTTAATTTTTCAAAAAAATAAAGCTACTTAGATCACTTTCAAAAAATGTGGGCAGTTAAAGTGACGGCCATACAAGAAACCTAGGATTTAACAATATTACCAATGGAGGAACTATTGGATCTTTCCTCACAAACAGAATGGGGCTCTAAGAGACACAAGAAGAGATGATGCTTCTAAATAAAAAGAATTTAGCATTTAAAGGCTCAAAATAAGAATCAAACGAAGAAGAAGAGACATCAACTAGTGAAAACCAAAAAGAAGACATTGGCTCACTCACTAGAAAATTCAAGAAGTTATTGAAGAAGAAATTCTTTAAAAGAAAAGACTTCAAGGAATGTGAAAGTGATTTAAAATATAAATCCTCTAACATCATTTGCTTTAAATGTAGAAAACTTGAGCATATAAAGTCATAATGTTTTTAAAAATAATGAGAAGTATAAATAAAATTATAAGAATGAGAAGAAGGACAAAAGAAATCACTTAAAGCATTAACTTGGGATAACACAATTGAATATGAAAGTGAGCATTCAGAAGAACAGATATCTCATATGTACTTTACCACCATGGATAATGAAGAGGTAACATCCAATCCTAAATCTTGTAATAATAGTGATAACAATATGACATATGATAAATTGGTAGAAAGTTTAGAAATCATGAGTGAGAAAAGAAAGAAATTTTCGTCCAAAATCAAGGAAGCTTAGAAAGAGTTGGATGTATGCATAAGTGAAAATGAAAAGATAAAAAGTGAATTGCATACTATTAAAGCATAAAAAATGTAATTATTGATGACAATCATGACTTACATGCATTAAGACTTAATAATGAAACATTTAAAAAGGAAATTGAAGCTCTCAAGGATTCTTTGTCCAAATTAACTAAAGGAGTGAAAATTTAGAAAATATGCTACGAGCTCAAAAGACTTCAAATGATAGGTATGGAATTGGATATAAATATGAAAGTATTTCCAAAACTAAAAATTCCTTTGTTAAAAGAAAACATTTATATAGTGAAGAACATTACCTAAAATGATAAATGAATATAGAGCATTCACATCCAAACATATACATGCATATGAAACATTCACTAAACTTTCAAGTATGGTTCACAACATAGGCATAGAGTTCAATACCCACAAGTGAAGAATATGCATAATTTCTATGATAACTTGCAAATCCACTCACACTCCTATAGAAGCATGCATCAACATTCATTCATAATAGGCATCATACATATAATCATGGTAAGAACTTCACCATTACAAGAGACCATTCAACATATTTAATGTTAAAGGAAAACTTCCTCATTATATATACACAGATAAAATTCCAAGGAATACATTTATGCTTCATCATTACTCATATAACATGTTATGTCATATTTATCGTAAGTTTGGACATGTTGATAGATTTTTCTTTATTAAACAAAGGATGGCAAGAAAACCTTTAAAAGTGTGGGTTAAAAAGAAGAAGGAATTTATCAACTAAAGAACCACGTTTATTTAGGTTTCTAAAATACATTTATTACTTTGGTTTGTAGTTGATTAGAAAAGAAAAAGGCAAATGGAATGTAGTAGAGATAGTAATTATTGAATTGAGTATTACTGAGGTGTTTATTCATTTTATCTTGATGAATATAACCTTGTTACCTCCAAGAAAGTCTTGAAGATGTTGTAGGATGTGGAGAGTTTATCCACTAAAGACGTTTTATAAGAGACATTAATTTAATTAAATGAGAAAGATGAGATGCCACTAATGAATTAATGATTCAAGAAGAATCTTATTTCAATTCTCTCATAAGTAATATTCAACATGAGGTGATTATTAACTTATAATTTAAAAATATGTGGTAACTTGTATTTATGTATGAATTTGAGTATAATCTTTGGTGTTGATTGTTTGTGTTTGAATTATGAATAAGTTATTCAATAATTAATTTTAAAGTGTGAACCTTATTACCCAAACTTAGAGATTATTGTAAAAAAAAATAAAACTAAGTTATCACCTAGACAACCATATTGGTTAACTAATATAGCTCTATGGTCCACCAATATAGCGAGTTCAAAGAAAATTTTTAGCTTTCTCCTTTTTTTTTTCAAAATTGCTCCATATATCTTATTCAAGACAAACTCTGGTCGACCATTATAGTCCTGTGGTCGACCATTCTTCATTATCTAAGGTTTGCCCTTTATCTTTTCTTATATTTTCGTCGTACATGTTTATATCTTCAAAATCCTAAATGATTCACTCTTTTCCTTGAAAAATATCATCCCACATTTCTTTAAAATCTTGTTAAACTACAACAAATTGAAAATTTTTTATTTTTGGGTTTCAAATTTGTGATTTTCTATATTTTTTGTTATCTTTTAATTTAAAGTTATCTTTTCAAATTGATTCCTTTATAGTTAAATTGTAAAAAGATTCAAGGTTAGTTTCCTTAAAATTATATCAGTACATCTTTAATTTTGTTCAATTTTGGTATTTTAGGCACTTTTTATTTTTTGAAAATTTGGAGAATTTGAAATTATACATTCTTTTATGAAATTGATTGTTGGATATTACAACTATGCTTTTAATTGTTAAAATTACAACCCCTAATTTTGTTAAAACTTGTCCTTGATGCTTTAATTGAAGTTTTAACTTAGACATAATATTAAAATTGGTTAACTTAGGTATAATATCAAAATTGGGATTTCTCAAATTAGACACAATTGAGGACATCTCTATCAAAATTGACCTTTTGTAAACACCTAATTCACCTCCCTCTTGGGTGCCATTAGTGACTAACAAGTGTTGATAAGGAATGTATTACACACACAATAACTAGTCCCTAAAGAATTCTTAACGAGAAGAGGGAGGATACTCAACATGACCAGAAGCAGATGGGAGAAGAGGCAGACGACGATGGGGCAATGACAGAAAGGTGAGGCCAAATTCCATACCAATAGTAGAATGTAGAAGAACATAGCAAAAGAGATGAAAGACGCAGTAAAAGAAGTGAAGGAGGGCCAAACTCTCACATATAACCTATTATAAAATGACATGGTTTTACGTTATATAAAAAATAGTCACCTTACACCTAATGTAAAACACTATTATAAAACGACGTTATTTTACACTATAAAAATAGTTATGCTTCGATTAAGATGGACTCGAGCTGTCGAGCTCGAACTTGGCTCGAAGCCTAAAATTAAAGAAAAGATTTAGGCCATGGTCATTAACTTTGGATTAGGTTGGGCAGGACTGAGCGGGACCAGGCCCAAACCTGCATGCTAAACCTAATTTTTAAAGCATTGAATTAACTTTTTAAGTACACTTTTAATTTTATGAACAAAATAATTAATCATATTATTATTGAAAAATTTTTATTTATTAATTTTTACCATAAATATTTTAATAAATTATTTTCCTAATAATGAAGATATTGTAATATGAACGAAGTAGATTTTTAAAAAATGTAACAATAAATAAATCAATTATATAAACTAAATTATTTAAAAATTCAAATTTGACCAAATGAATTCATATACAAATTTATGACAAATAAATGCGTCCTTTATAACTTTATTACTCAATAGTGTAGATATTATTTTGTCAATATATTTTTATTTTGAAAAGAAATGTTTTAGTAAATTAATTGAAGAGAGTAAAATTACCTTGAATTATAAGGTTAACGTGTTATTGCATCTCATTTCGTATTTAAAAATTACGAACTTTTTTCATCCTAATAGAATCATTTATAATATCTCATTAAAAATAAGGTTGTATTATATTTCTTGATATTGCAAAAATTAGACTGAGTTTCATGTAAATAATTGTCCTGATCTTATATTATACAAAAACTTTTAGTTTTCGACTTTAGCTATAAGTGAAGTGACAACTCAAATGGATTGGAAACAATTGGGTCCAAAAGGCTGAAGTTTATTCTCCTATCACAAAATCAAGTTTTACTAAACAAAAGCATGACAATAAATCTGGCCTAGCCTAAAGCTTAATCGAGCCCATGGCACCTGTTACAAAGGTCACCTTGGAGACTCGAATTTTCACCCGAAGTTTCTCGCTCACACCCTTTGCACGGCAATCTCACTTAGATCCGTTAAAGTAAGACTCAGTCTTTCCTAACCCTCGAAGTGTTTACCTCGCACACACTCGAAGAAACAATACGGAAGCAACAAAAATATAGGCAACAAGGAAAAACACAGAGATAAGGTCAAAAAATCAACTTTATATACTTTCCCTCAAAAGAATACAAAGAATGCTCTCTATGAAAACTCACTTCCTCTGAATGAACCTCAATCCTTGAATGAGAAGAGCAAAGCTCGAATGAGCTATATATAGGCATCCTAGCTTAGAGTCACAGATTCCCACTAAATCTGAACTGCCTAAGATCACGTCTATCTCTATCAGATAAAGATCTCTTGAACCAATTCGATGACACCCCCATCCAAATAGGACTTTAACTGATAAGATGGAATCTAACAAGATAGCATAAAGATAGAGTTTACATTTATCTAGAACACTAACATCCTTATATGCGAAGATCTCCACTATCTTCAGATGTTGAGTTTCACTGTAACTCTAACTCCCAGTTATCGCCACATCATCCAAGATCTCTTCGTGATCTCTATCCATTGACGTTGTAATGTGATATCACCGAAGCCCACTAGCACACTGGCCTGATCCAATGCTTCCCATAATAGGTTTGTTAGTCGTGGTCCATCCATCTGAGCATGGCTAAGTCCTTTACCTGTCAAATCCTAGTCTGGATCGAGTCAATCTCCATAAGTCCGAGACTCTACCAAAATTTGTACCAAGTTTGATCCCACTCGCCCATGTTTGCCTTAGTGTTTCCACCACAGCCTATCCGCACATAGGTCTATCAATGCACGTCCATGGATAAGTCCATCTTCCATGATCTAGCTCACTCATAGTGTAGTCTTGTTACTCCATGACTAAATACAAGTAACAAATCGAGTTAGCATAAAACCTCACACGGTTCACATACCTTAGACCTGTCTTGTCGAAGTCAAGTGCTTAAGCGCCTTATCGCGCATCCTCGCGGGTTCTCACATGCCTCTGCGCCTTCTCGCGCACTCTTGAATCTCGCATGACTTATTTTGCCAACTCCGCATGGCCTTGCATTCGAATCTTACGTCTTGTCGAAGATTTTCACCAATGCGCGCCTACGCGTATCGATTCTTGCCTACTCTTAAAATCTTCAACGATACTTCCCGCATCCCTCGCCTACTTTACAAGTTCCTAGGGTTTTGCCTCGTCAACTTGCCTTCCTCGTGCCAACTTACATGTCAAGCATTGGCCAAAGCTCGCCAACACTTGCACGATCCCGCAGTCTGAACTTAGGGGTCTAACAAACCACCCCTACTAGAAGATTTGACACTCTCATCGAAATAATCTGTGGGCACTCCACCACGAGTGGTTCCCTCGTAGACTCCTTAGTCAGCTTTTCAAGACGGTAGCATGTTTTCATGTCAATTGGTACTTCACCCACGTACCATTTCCCTAATTCATTGGGCTTGTCTTTGCGTTCACTTGGACTCACCTCCTCAAGGCTCACCACGCCCGCCAAAGACATGCTTAAAAGAGCTCCCTCCGCTGAGCTTTCCTTATCACCTTGATCCTTCATGATCTTGGCAATGATATGCTCCTTACCTGCCTTTTGTTTCAATTTTCCTCGAGCATAATCCGGCTCCTTTTCAATGATCATAGCCGAAACTTGTGCTACTGGTGTTGTAATCTCTTTCGTCCCACTAACGAATCTACAACATTTAACAAAGAAGGATTTTTCATCAAGCATAACCATCATACCTCCCAAACTTGGATACAGCACCGTCTTTGCTGCCTTAAAGAAATCGATTCCCAATATCATCTCAAAATCCTCAAGTGGTACGACCATGCAATTCATCTTGGCATGCCAACTCCCTATGCTTATCGAGACGTTGTAAGTAGCTCCCATCACCGCTTATGCCTTACCCGCCAGGGCTTTTAACTTTGTCGAGGTCTTAGACACTCTAAGACCCAACTTGAGCACCATCCTTTCCACAACTAAAGAATGTGACGCACCCGTATCCACCATCGCAGTTACCTCTATCTCATTAGCCTGTATTTTCACATACATCAGCTAATTATAAGGAATAGGTTCTTCACCAACCGCATTCAACAAGACAATCGGATTCAGCACCGCATCATCTGAAGATTCTCCCTCTTCTTCGGCTATCAGGGTGTTTAGCTTCTCTTTCTTCAAACATTCTCTTGCATAATATGGTCCACTACACATATAACAAGCAATCTTGCCCTTCCTGGAGGACGTCTCCCCACTCTTGGAACCACCATCTTGCTTGCTTTTCACGTTGAAGTCTCCTTTCTTGGAATTCTTCTTCTTTTTTCCCTCAATTTTCTCCTGTTGAGCAAGGCCTTTGCCCTTCGTAGAATGGGAGGAGTTTACCTTAGTTTCCTTCATCACTCGAAAGTCTACCAAGGCATCAATGACTGCAATTGTACCAACCACGTCCTTCACATTGTGCCTTCGCAACTCCATTTATGCCTACAGTTGTAACCCGAACAAAAAGTTGAAGAGCTTGTCCTCATTTGACATGTTTTCAATATCAAGTAAGAGAGAACTAACAGATTTCACATAATCTCTTACTGATCTGTCCTGCTTCAGGTTCTTCAAGGCCTCCCTCACAAGCCATAAAGTATTCGTGGGAAGAAATTGATCCTTTAATTCCTTCTTCATGAGCTCCCACGTATTCACGGGGGTTCTACCCTCGTTGATCTCTGCAAAGGTCCTCATCCTCCACCAGAGCTTGACATCCCCATCTAAGTACATGGCCGTTACGTTGACCTTTTCAGCATCGGATACGTTAGCAGCTGCAAAGTATTGCTCCATATCCCACAAAAAGTTCTCCAACACCTTGGTATCCCGCACGCCTTCGAACACCCTCGGTTCACGTACCTTTACAGAAGAAAGTTTTGGTATTGAGCCTTCTCCTCACTCGACATCTATCGTTGCAACGGCACGCCTCAGTATAGTAATCTCAAATTGGGCCTCCTCTTGTGCCTTCAACACATCCACCATTTGTTGTTGCAACTATTAGATCCGCGTCTCCAACAACTCAAAACGAGTATTGTGAGAAGTGACTTCTTCCTCCCCTTGAGGAATAGGTCCCATAAGTGCCTCCAACCTAGACACCCATTCTGTCAAGTTGCCTACTGCCATTTTGAACTTTGGCTCTGATACCAGTTGTTACAAAGGTCACCTTGGAGACTCAAACTTTCACCCGAAGTTTCTCGCTCACACCCTTTGCACGACAATCTCACTTAGATTCGTTAAAGTAAGACCTAGCCTTTCCTAACCCTCGAAGTGTTTACCTTACACACACTTGAAGAAACAATGTGGAAGCAACAAAAATATAGGCAACAAGGACAAACACAGAGATACGATCAAAAGACCAACTTTATATACTTTCCCTCAAAAGAATATAAAGAACGTTCTCTCTGAAAACTCACTCCCTCTAAATGAATCTCAATCCCTGAATGAGACGAGCAAAGCTCGAATGAGCTATATATAGACATCCTAGCTTAGAGTCACAGATTCCCACTAAATCTGAACTACCTAAGATCACATCTATCTCTATCAGATAAAGATCTCATGAACCAATTCGATGACACCCCATCCAAATAGGACTCTAACTGATAAGATAGAATCTAACAAGATAACATAAAGATAGAGTTTACATTGATCTAGAACACTATCTAGAATGCTAACATCCTTATTCGCGAAGATCTCTACTATCTTCAGATGTTGAGTTTCACTGCAACTTTAACTCCTAGTCATCGCCACATCATCCAAGATCTCCCCGCGATCTTTATCTGCTGATAATGCAGTGTGATCTTGCTGAAGCCGACTAGCACACTGGCTTGATCTAATGCTTCCCACAATAAGTCCGTTAGTCGTGGTCCATCCATCCGAGCGTGGCTAAATCCTTTGTCCGTCAAGTCCTAGCCTGGGTCGAGTCAATCTCCACAAAGTCCAAGACTTTACCAAAATTCGCACCAAGTCTGATCTCACTCGCCTATGTTTGCTTTCGCATGTCTCCCCCATGCGTGCAGTCTCGTCGCTACAAGTCACAAACCGAGTTAGCATAAAACCTCGCAGGTTCACATACCTTCGACCTACCTCGTCGAAGTCAAGTGTTTAAGCGTCTCGTCACGCTTGTATTCCTTCGCGCATCCTTACGGGGTCTTATATGCCTTTGCGCCTTCTCGCGCATTCTTGGGTCTTGCATGACTTAGCTCGCCAATCCGAGCGGCCTCGCATCCGAATCTTACGTCTCGTCGAAGATTTCCGCCAATGCGCGCCTACGCGTGCCCACGCGTATCGAATCTCGCCTACTCTCGAGACTTTGCCCTGTTTCCTCGTCAACACGCCTTCCTCGTGCCAACGTACGTGCCAAGCATTGACCAAGGCTCGCCAACACTCTCACGATCCCGCATTCTGGACTTAAGGGTCTAACAAACCACCCCCACTAGAAGAATTCGACGCCCTCATCAAAATAATCTGTGGACACTCCTCCACGAGCGGTTCCCTCGAAGACTCCTTAGTCAGTTTTTGAAGACGGTAGCATGTCTTCATATTAATTGGTACTTCACCCACGTACCATTTTTCCAATCCATTGGGGTTGTCTTTGGTTCCACTTGGACTCACCTCCTCATGGCTCACCGGGCCCGCCAAAGACATGTTGAGAAGAGCTCCATCCGCGGAGCTTTCCCTATCACCTTGATCCCTCATGACCTTGGCAATTATATGCTCCTTACCTGCCTTTTTCTTCGGGTTTCCTCGAGTATAATTTGGCTCTTTTTCAATGATTATCGCTGAAACTTGTGCTACTGGTGTTGTAACCTCCTTCGTCCCACCAATGAATCTACAACATTTAACAAAGAAGGATTTTTCTTCAAGCATAACTATCATACCTCCCAAACTTGGATACAACACCGTCTTTACTGCCTTAAGGAAATCAATCCCCAATATCATCTCAAAATCCTCAAGTGGTACGATTATGCAATTCATCTTGGCATGCCAACTTCACATGCTCACTAGGACATTGTAAACAGCTCCCATCATTGTTTGTGCCTTACCCGCCAAGGCTTTTATCTTTGTTGGTGTCTTGGACACTCTAAACCCTAACTTGCGCACCATCCTTTCCGCAACCAAGGAATGTGACGCACCCGTATCCACCATCGCGGTCACCTCTATCTCATTAACCTGTATTTTCACATACATCAATTCATCATAAGGATTAGGTTCTTTACCAACCGTATTCAACAAGACAATCGAATTTAGCGCCGCATCATTCGAAGATCCTCCCTCTTCTTTGGCTATCAGGGCATTTAGCTTCTCCTTCCTCGGACATTCTCTTGCATAATGTGGTCCACCGCACAGATAACAAGCAATCTTGCCCTTCCTGGAGGACGTCTCCCCACTCTCAGAACAACCATCTTGCTTGCTTTTCCTGTTGAAGTCTCCCTTCTTGGAATTCTTCTTCTTTTTCCCCTCGATATTCTCCTCTTGAACCTGGCCTTTGCCCTTAGAAGAATTAGAGGAGTTTGTCGTAGATTCTTTCATCGCTCGAAAGTTCACCAAGGCATCAACGACCACAATTGTACCAACCACATCTTTCACATTTTGCCTCCGTAACTCCATTTGCGCCTACGGTTGTAACCCGGACAAAAATTTGAAGAGCTTATCCTCGTCTGACATATTTCAATATCAAGTAAGAGAGAACTAAAAGATTTCACACAATCCCTTACCAATCCATCCTGCTTCAGATTCTTCCAGGCCTCCCTCGCAAGCCATGAAGTATTTATGGGAAGGAATTAATCCTTCAACTCCTTTTCATGAGTTCCCACGTATTCACAGGAGTTCTACTCGCGCTAATCTCTGCAAAGGTCCTCGTCCTCCACCAGAGCTTGGCATCCCCATCAAAGTACATAGCCATCAAATTGACCTTCTCAGCATCGGATACCCTAGTAGTTGCAAATTACTGCTCCATATCCCACAAAAGTTCTCCAACACCTTGGTGTCCCATATGCCTTTGAACACCCTCGATTTACGTACCTTCACATAAGAAAGTTTTGGTGTTGAGCCTTCTCCTCGCTCGACATCTATTGTTGCAACGACACGCCTTAGCACAGTAATCTCAAACTAGGCTTCCTCCTGTGCCTTCAACACATCCACTATCTATTGTTGCAACTGTTGGATTCGCGCCTCCAACACCTCGAAACGAGTATTGTGAGATGTGACTTCTTCCTTCCCTTGAGGAATAGGTCCCATGAGTGCCTCCAACCTAGACACCCATTGTTGGATCCCGTTTCTGGAACCCAATTACTTATACAGATTCCCGACCTCGTTAACAAAACGGAATCTAAAACGAAAGCGGGAGCAAACCACTTATAGAATTCTTAGAGGACCGAAACAGAAGCGGAATCGGAGCTAACAGAATACTCAGATAACAAATCGAAAACAAACGAACGTGTTGGAAACCCTAAACATTTCTAAAACCGGTCTGAATTTTTTTTTCTTCTCTTTTTCTCATCTGATTCATCTTAAAACCATTCTAATTTCCTTTTTTTTTTTTTGAAAAAACATCCTCAATCAAACTCATTCATAATTTTGTCTTAATCATTTCTTATACAACTAAATCTCATTCGTATTAGTATCTTAACCTGATTTTTACCGAAAATCGGTCAGCATAACGACTGTATTCTAACAGCCCACAAATTTAAAAACAAAAGAAACACACTTCTCAAATCTCAATCAAACCACAAGGCAACATCAGACCTCTCGTCCGGCATCCAAACACCAGCAATAACACAATCTTAGTTCTAAACACTTCAATTATTCTCACAATCATACTTATAACTCAATCCAAACACAATACAATCATATACAGTTACCGGCCACGAATAAATCCATTCATATACATTTCAATTCATATATAACTCCATAATTTACTTACACATATCATAAAATTCAATTCATACTCATTTTCAGTACAACTGTATACATTCTTTACATTCGGACTAAATACACTTTACTGGCTTTCACTTTACACATAAATACGAACAAGCACAAATCGGACTGAGGTCATGCTCGTCTTCCATCCGATCTCCTGCTTAAAAACCTGGAGATTGGGGATGAAAGGGGGGTGAGCACAAGGCTCGTGGATAATACATTTATAAACTGAACAATAAGCGAAAAATATTTTCTTTTCAAGCTTTTCAAACATTTCCCATTTATTTCAAAACATATTGTCTTTTCAAACTTTTCATAAACCTTCATCAACATTTTCTA
>JANZLX010000006.1:30860628-30871944 GCA_025531955.1 Erythroxylum orinocense | reverse complement strand
ATGTGTGAATATACAATGATGCATGAGCATGAATTATGCTTCCTAATTTCTCATTAATCTCTAATAAACACCATTTAGCCCTAATCCAGATAATAAGATGTTACAGCTTCCCACAACAAATCTGCTAGTTATGGTTCATTCATCTAAGTATGGGCCAAGTCCTTAGTCCATCAAGTCTTTAGCCTGGTCGAGTCAATCTCCACAAGGTCCGAGGCTCTACCAAAATTCGTACCAATTCCGATCTCACTTGCCCATATTTGCCTTAGTATTTTCGCATGCCTCTCTTATGTGTATAAACCAGCTAACCCTCAGCTTAAGGCGCATCATGAAAGTTGTTGAGAAGTGCTCCAAATTTTAAGGGTCTAACAAACCACCCCTACCAGATGGATTCGACGCCCTCGTTGAATTAGTCTATTGGCACTCCTCCACGAGTGGTTTCTTCGAAGACCTCTTAGTCAGCTTTTGAAGACGGTAGTAAGCCTTCAGATCGATTGGCACTTCACCCATGTACTATTTTCCCAATCCATCGGGGTTGTCTTTGCTTCCACTTAGACTCACCTTATTAAGGCTCGCCGTGCCCACTAAAGACATATTGAGAAAAACTCCATTTATTGAGCTTTCCCTGTCACCTTGATCCTCCACGATCTTGGCAATGATATACTCCTTACACGCCTTTTGTTTCGGGCGTTCTTAAGCATAGTTTGGATCCTTTTCAATGATCATAACGACACTTGTGCCACAGGTGTTGTAGTCTCCTTCGTCCCACCAACGAATCTACAACAATTAATAAAGAAGGATTTGTCATCATACATAACCATCATACTTCCCAAACTTGGGTACAACACCGTCTTTGCTACCTTAAGGAAGTCGATCCCCAATATTATTTCGAAATCCTCAAGTGGTACGACCATGCAATTCATCTTGGCATGCCAACTCCTTATGCTCACTGGGATGTTGTAAGTAGTTCCCATAATTATCAGGGTGTTTAATTTTTCTTTCCTCGGATATTCTCTTGCATAATGTGATACACCACACAGATAAAAAGCAATCTTGCCCTTTTTGGAGGACGTCTCCCCACTCTCGAAACCACCATTTTGCTTGCTTTTCTCCTTGAAGTCTCCCTTGTTGGAATCCTTCTTTTTTTTCCCCTCGGTAGTCTCCTGTTGAGCATGGAATTTGTCCTTATCAAAATTAGTGGATCTTGCCTTAGTTTCCTTCATCACTCAAAATTTCACCAAGGCATCAGCAACCGTAATTGCACCAACCACAAACTTCACTTTTTGCCTCCGCAAGTCCATTTGTGCCTACAGTTGTAACCTGAATAAAAAGTTGAAGAGCTTGTACTCGTCTGATATATTTTCAATATCAAGTAACAGAGAACTAAAAGACTTAACATAGTCTCTTACCGAAGCTTCTTGTTTCAGTTTCTTCAAGGTATCCCAATAAGCCATAAAGTATTCAACGGAAGAAATTGATCCTTTAACTCCTTATTCATGAGCTCCAACGTATCCACGGGAGTTCTACCCGCACTAATCTCGGTAAAGGTTCTCGTCCTCTACTAGAGCTTGGCATCCCCATCTAAGCATATGCCTGTCATATTGACCATCTTAGTATCGGGCACCCTAGCAGCCGCAAAGTATTGCTCCATATCCCACAAGAAATTATTAAGCACTTTGGCATTCCGTACGCCTTCGAATACCTTAAGTTCACGTACCTTCACCGCTGAAGGTTTTGGTGATGAGCTTTCCATACGGCCAACATCTGTTACAATAGCACACCTTAGCATTGTGATCTCAAACTAGGCCCCTTCATGTGCCTTCAATAAATTTGCCATCTATTGTTGCAACCTTTGAATCTAATCCTCCATCGCCTCGAATCGCGATTGATAGGATGGGACCTCCTCCTCTCTTCCAGAATCGGTCCAATGAAAGCCTCCACCACCCTAGTTACTCGTTCTGTCAAGTTCCCTATTGTCATACTGAAATTAGGCTATGATACTAGTTGTTACAAAGGTCACCTTGAGACTCAAACTTTCACTAAAGTTGATTGCCAACACCATTTGCACGACAGTCTCACTTAGGTCTGCTTAAGCAAGACTTCAGCCTTCAACAACCCTCTAGGTATTTACCTCGCACCCTAGAAACAATGCTACGAAGGCAATAAGAAAGTAAGGGCAAACAGAAAATAAGAGAGATACGATAAAACCAACCTTTATATTACTTTCCCTCAAAATAATACAAAGAATGCTCACTCTGACAGAATGAGGAGAGCAAAGCTCAAATGAGCTATATATAGGCACTCTAGCTTAGAAGCTAAGTTATGTTCAGAATCCTACTTATACTAAACCGCCTAAGATCTTGCTAAGATCATGTCTATCTCTATCACATTACATCACATGGACCAATTGGATGACACCCCCATCTAAATAGGACTCTAACTGATAAGATAAAATCTACAAGATAACAGAAAGATAGAGTTTACATTCAAATAGGAAACTAACATCTTTATCCTTGAAGATCTCCGCTATCTTTAGATATTGAGTTCCACTGCAACTATAACTCCTAGTTGTCGCCACATCATCCAAGATCTCCCTACAATCTCTATTTGTTGATGATGTCGTATGATCTTGCCGAAGCCCACATAGCACACTAGCCTGATCCAATGCTTCCCACAACAAATTCGCTAGTCGTGGTCCATTCATCCGAGCATGGGCCAAGTCGTTAGCCTGAGTCGAGCCAATCTCTACAACGTTCGAGACTTTACCAAAATTTGCACTAATTCTGATCCTACTTGCCATTTTTGCCTTAGTATTTTCGCCATGCCTCCCTCATACGTGTAAACTAGCTAACTTTCTGCCTAAGGTACATTGTGAAGGTCACTGAGAAGTGCTCCGAAGTTTAAGGGTCTAACAGTAGGCTACAGATATAGTAACATAACATTACCTATTTGGTGTAGGTCTAGTGAAGATAGACATAGGAACTAACTTTAACTACATATTATTGTTTGTAACTTGAGTTATTGTAACATTTATCTCTCGATTAAACAGGGTATAAGGACATTTCCCATATGTGCTAACTAAATCAAGACACTAATTAAAAGAGCCTTTAGTTAATATATGTATATTACCTTCATCGTCATAGACATATGATTGATTGCAAACTGTAACTAGATAGATGTTCTCATCAGCAATGCAAGCACCAAATTATTCTTTTTTTCATAGATGGTCTAATTGATTAAACAAAATTAATTGACGTGTATGTATTCAATTAAAATGGATTTGATAACTATCATACACAAAAGCATGTCTATCACTGCCAATATATAGGAAATTAGTATGACTTGTTGATACTAAATTGATATTGATGAGTGATGAAGAATGAAAACTAGCAAATCTAATTTCTTTTATTATGGCCTGAAATTTGTAAATTGTAACGGTAATTCATTTGTTGAATGAAAAGTGCATGTACTTAGTAAGATAATGATTTCAATATTATTGAAATTAGGATAAAACATGTGAGTGTATATAACTCCTTTTTAGGTATTTAAATATATGATATTATTAGGTATAATTAAACATTTTAAGGTACTATTAATTTTTAAAATAATTCGTTGTTAAAATAAAATGGAAGTAATTAAAAATTATAAGATCCTTTGTATGAAATAAAAAATTATTTTTAAAAAAAGTAAAAACTGTAAATATTCATGTATAAGATATCTTATCCATATTAGAGATAGTTAACAAACATATCTAATTCTATTTATTTGATTAAGCAACTTGTAACAAGAAAAAAAAATGGAAATAATTAAAATAATAAAAAAAGATCATTTGAATTTTTTAAGAAAAGACAAAGTTTAGATAAATTAAATAATAAGGATTCAATTAACATTTTATTGGATAAATGGCTTCCTTCTTTACTTGTTTTTATCTAATTTGTTGTATTCTTATCTCACATCAGTGGTTATAAACATTTTTTTGTTTTTATATTAAAAGGAGTGTTTGTTAAGGATTGAGTAATTTGTCCCTTAGTACTTTGATAAGAAGTTGGACATGGGCAAAATTTGTGCATGTGCGGAGGTGCAAGTCATTAATTCAGGTTGGGCTATTTCTTATCATTTTCTGTTGAATGTGTCTACTTTTCTGCCGGAAAGTTATTCTTTGACTGTGTCTTTACACATTTTTGTTTCTTTCGATTTTCAGACTTTACAAACATTGTCCATAAATGTTATGAGCGTTTTTTGAATTCATCTCCATGATTTTTGCCTCGCCCACAAATTCTTCTCCAACGTTTGATTTGGTTTTGTATTTTGAGTTTTATAATCATTCTTTTGATAGAAAAATACTTCCAATAAACTAATAATACTTTTTCCCAAGGTGACTATATTTTTGTGAATTCCAAGTTTTTGACCTTGAGTGCATGAATTCATGGTCTAGTTGTGTTAATCTTGGGGAGCAAACGACTTCATCAAATGCACCACAATTGTGCCAAATTTTGTTTTCAAGACTGTGGCTATACCATGATACAACTATTCGATAAGTTTTATTCTCTACTATATATTTATTTTTCTTACATATTAAAAGCAAAATTTCACAGTAGGAATCTACAATGGTCGTATCATTGAGCAAAGTCTTACTTGACCTCTTTAAACTCGAACTCTTGGATGGAATCAATTACAAATTTGGTCCTAAAAATTACTTATTTTCTTTGTACATCTAGAAGTAGATTATTTGTTATTCATTGATAATCTATTTATTAAATTCACAACCTCTAAAACTCCTACCACTCTTATTGAAGAAGAAGCTAGGATAAATTATGAAAAGGATAATGAAACAACTAGAGGATGTCTGGTAAACCATATGACCAACTCTCTGTTTGATCTCTTTTTGAATAAAAAATCTATCAAGGTCATTTAAGACACCCTTAAAAAGAAGTATGGGGTAGATATTCATAGAAAGGAAAAATATGTGGTGGGAAAATGGTTGCAATTTCATACGGTGGATGACAAACTAGTGTTAGACCAAGTTTGCAAATACGAGAACCTAGTAATTGATGTGCTAAGTAAGGGCATGAAGATAGGTGAGACATTGTAGATAAATGTGTTATTATAGAAGTTTCCACCATTTTGGAGGGATTACATCAATTGAATCACAAGTAAGAAGATATAGATCTTCATAAGCTTATCAATCACATGAGAACTGAGGAGGCTAATCACCTTAAAGATAAGCTAAATTATGTTTCTTCTATTTTTGTCAAAACTAACTTGGTTGAGTCTTCTACTGGTACTTCTAAGGACAAGTTTAAAGGCAAGGGTAAGAAGAATCAAAAGGATTAGTAGTAGAAAAAACAAAACAAGTTTTAAAAAAGTGATGGAGAAATTAAAAAGAAAAAGGTGGCTTGCTATCTTATTGGAAAACCAAGCCATAAAGTGAATAAATGCCATTATTTTAAAGTCCAAGATCGGAAACCTACTACTCAATCTGTTCCTCAAGCCAATCTTGCTGAAAATGATGAAATTATAGCTACTTTAGTCATGGAGGCTAACCTAGTAGAGAACAAAACAGCCTAGATGCTAGATGCCAATGCTTTAAAGCATCTTTGCACCAACAAAGAGTTGTTCCACTAGTTTGAGGATGTTGTAGATGAGAATGTGTCTTCATAGGAAACTGCACAACTACTGGAGTGCTTGGTAAAGGAATGATCTTTCTTAAACTTACTTTTTGAAAGACTTTAGCTTTAAATGATGTATTGTGTTTCCCCTTCCTGTATAGGAACTTAATAGGGTTGGACTGAATTTCCCTTTAGGTTGATAAGGTCATAATTACCAGAAATGGGGACTTTGTGGGAAATGGGTACTTAGTTGTTGGACTATTTGAACTAAACATTATTTCTCCTTCTTTTAATGCTAGCTCTTCTACTGTTTATGCTTATATTGTAAATATATTAATTTGTGATATGGTAGGCTAAGACATTTTAATGTTGCTTCTATTAAGAGATTTTAAAAACATGCATTTGATAAATGTTATAGATGGTGAATTCTTTAAGTGCTTTATGTGTGTAGAAGCAAAGTTTGCTTTAAAAAACTGTTTAAACATGTAACAACTAGATGCAATGAGTTGCTTAAGTTGATTCATACAAATTTGACTAATTTTAAGAGCTCTATTAGTAAAGGGGGAAAAATATCTAACCTTTTTCAATGATTATTCGAGATACACTAAGGTTTAGCGTCTAAGATCCAAAGATGAAGCCAAAACTATGTTCTTAAAATACAAAGCAAAAATAGAAAACCAATTATATAAGAAAATCAATAAAATTATGTCTAATAATGGTTGAGAATATAGTTTTAATTTTAACATTTTTTATGAAAACATGGTATAATGCATAAATCTAGTGCCCCTTACGCACTCCAACAAAATGACTTAATTGAGAGAAAAAATCGAACACTTAAGGAAATAATGAATGTTATGTTATTGAATTCTAGTATGTCTTACAATATATAGGAGAAGCGGTAATTCCAACATGCTATATTCTTAATATAATTGCTCATAAAGAGTTATTTAAACTTTATGATCTATAAAAAGGATTTGTTCCTAATCTTAATTATTTAAAAGTGTGGGGGTGTATAGCCAAAGTTGGCTTACCAGACTTTAGAAAGATAAATATTAGGCCAAAGACCTTTAATTATGTGTTTATTGCTTATGCTTATAATAGTGTTGCATATAGATTTATTTCATTGAGTGATAATTCTATTTGTGAATCTAGAGATGCGTAATCGATTAAAGAAAGATGCTAGTAATATTGTTGGTCCTTCTAATATTGTTTGTGTGCCTTTGTCTTTGCCTACTTCTACTTCTATTTCAAATGAATATGTAAATGAACCTAAGAAAAGTAAAACGTGAAGAATTAAAAGATTTTTGGACTAAATTTTGTTACTACTTTTTTAGTTGAAAATTATGATATTGATAAAATAAATGAGGACATTGTTTATTTCTTTTTAATTAAGGGAGATCCTAAGGCATAAAAAGATGCTTTGACTTCCATAAATGCTAGCTTTTGGAAAGAAGTCATCAAAAGTGAGCTTGATTCAATAATGACAAATTGTACTTTGAACTTAGTTAATTTGCCTAAAGGTTGTAAACCAATTAGACGTAAATGGATCTTTAGAAAGAAAATGAGGCCTGATGGAACTACAGGAAGACATTAACTATTTTAAAACCTACTCTCCTATGACCAAAATTACTACTATCAGAATTCTTGTTACTCCTACTGCAATTATGGCCTAGAAGTAATTCAAATGTATGTGAAAACTGCATTCTTAATGGTGACTTAAAGGAAAAAATATATATGGAACAAACTAAGGGTTAAGTGGTTCCTTATTAGGAGAATAAGGTGTAGAAGCTTAAAAAGTCCCTTTATGAACTTAAACAAGCTCCTAAATAATGGTATGAGAGGTTTGATTGAACCTTAGTAAGCAATGATTATATTGTGAATGCATCTTATTCCTAGATTTATACAAAAAAGATTCGATCAAATTCTGTGATTATACGCTTTTATGTTGATAATATACTCATCTTTTATACTAATGTGGATGTGGTCAATAAGACCAAAATATTTTTTTCTTCTCAATTTGATATGATAGATTTAAGAGAAACTGATGAAATGCTTGGTATTAAAAATGAGAAAACTGAAAATAGCTTCTCTTTATGTCAATCCCACTGTATTGAAAAAATGTTGAAATTGTTTTGTTTCTTTGATGTTGTGACTGTAAGAACTCCCTAATATTGTAATGTATCTCTTAAGAAGAACAAAGGTGTTAGTATTCATAAGCAGAGTATACTAAAATTATTGGAAGTGTTATATTCCTAATGAATTATACTAGACCTGACATAATATATGCTATTAGTAGATTAAGTTATTATACTAATAACCTGAGTAGTGAACATTGGAATGCAATTTATCGTTTGTTAAAATATCTCAAAGATACCATAAATTGGTGTTTCAATTTTAGTAAATTTATTATGTTAGAGGATTTTATGATGCAAATTGGGTATCTAACAATAATAAAGTTAGATTT
Organism: Erythroxylum orinocense; assembly: GCA_025531955.1. Lineage (NCBI taxonomy): Eukaryota > Viridiplantae > Streptophyta > Magnoliopsida > Malpighiales > Erythroxylaceae > Erythroxylum > Erythroxylum orinocense. The sequence continues at coordinate 30,863,874 of JANZLX010000006.1, read as the reverse complement.
GCTAATGGTTAAGTATTTACCTTGGGTGGAGGTGTTATATAATAGAAATCAATGAAAGAAATATGTATAGCACAATCCACTATACAATATGAATTCATTGCTTTTCAGTTGGCAATTCAAGAAGCTGAATGATCGAGGAACTTCCTGGCAGATATGTTATTATAGGGGAATCCTAAGTGTATCAATTTTGATACATTATGATTCACAAGCAACCATTGGTATAATGAAAAATAGAGTGTCTAATTGCAAAAGAAGACACATTGGCATTAGATATAATGTAGTCAAACAACTCATAAAAATGGAGTACTTTCTTTAAAATATGTGAGATCTGAGAGGAACTTGGTAGACCCCCTCACTAAAGGATTAACAAGGAAAGTAGATCTTAAATCATCAAGGGGGATGAGGATTAAGCCCGTGGATTGAGAGAGAATGTTAGATACCATATTATAGTAAAAAAAAAGGCATATGAATCCACAATATGCATAACATTTCCATCCCAATGGTTTGTAGTCGTGTTTGACGTTAAGCTAAGCCTCAAGCTTTTATTGAATGTATAACCCTGTTATTTAGGTAGTCCTAGAGAGATGAACTTGATGGATTCATCACCTGATTTGTGGTGATCCTAATATGGTAGACTAGATGGATATGATTTTTCAAATATTGAGCAATGTTGATTCTTAATAGTTTCATATCCCTTAATGGGCAATCTGTAGGGCGATAGACTTGGAGAAACCATTTACTTAAATATGATGGTGGGGTTGCCTTCTGTAAAATACTTATATTGTCTTTCTAGAGCACTGATGAGAACTTAAGGTATATATGTGGCCATAAAAAGTGCTTGTTATATTTTATCTTCTTTTCATTATAAAATTTGTAGAAATTAAGGTTATAATATATATTGTGAGAGTCTCATCCTAAATCAATAAAGTTTAAGAGAAATTTATTTTATTAACTAAGTTATTACCTCACATCACTATGCATTAATTGAATCGAAAGACATTGATGCTTAAATATATAACCCTTCCTTTACCTATAAAATTTAGAGTTAGTGAGCCATTTAGAAGGGGATTGTTGGATAAATGGCCGCCTTTTTACTTCTTTTACCAAATGTGTTGTATTCTTGTCCTACATCAGTGGGCATAAACATTTTTTTATTATTTATGTTGAAATGAGTGTTTGTCAAGGCTTGAGTAGCTTGTCCCTTAATATTTTGGTAAGAGGCAAAACCTAGGCTATATTTTGTCTACCTGCTTAGTCGGTTAAGATTGGGAGTGATGCAGGCGTAGGTCATTGATTTGGGTTAGGCTATTTCTAATCTTTTTTTGTTGAATTTGTTTAGTTTTTTCACTGAAGAGTTGTTCTTTGACTAGTTCTTTACATGTTTCTATTTATTTAAGTTTTTTAACATTGCAAACACTCTCCAGAAATGTAATGAAAATCTTTTGGAATTGTCCCCATGATTTTTGCCTCACCAATGGATTTTTCTTCTACGTTTGATTTGGTTCCATATATTAGGTTTTTCTAGACTTTCTTTTCATAGATAGAGACCTGTGCTAACTTGATAATACTTTTTCTTCAGGCAATCATATTTATGCAAGTTTCAAGTTTTTGACCTCGAGTGCATTGGTTCATAGACTAGTTGTTTTATCCTTGGGGAGTAGACAACATCATCGATATACCATGATTGTGTTAAATTTTGCTTCCAAGGTAATGGTTATACCACGACACAATTATTTGATAAGTTTTATTATCTATTATATCTTTATTTTCCTTACACATATTACCCTAATTAAAATACAGTAATATCCTAACAAAGAAGAGATAAAAAGGCCTTTTACAAACTTAGGGGAAAGAAAACTGCTTGTGTTTTGTCACATTGATTTTATTTATTAGTATTTCTTGTAAAAGAAGCTTATCTGACATATAATTATAGTTATTGAGAAATGTGGAAACTGAATTCATTTTCCATTTTACTAGCAAAAATAGAGATTAACAAAAATAAAATGTGAATCTTTAACCAAATTAGATAAGAACATATTGACAAAATATTGTTGAGTATTCTATTCATACTAGAAAACATCATACTTCTATTGTATGAAATTAGTGAATTCGATGTAGACTTTACTTAAAACTTAGATTATTACATTTGAATTGAAATGTAATACTCTTCATCTTCATTGCTTCACTAATCACCAGATTTTCCATATCGGTAATTCAAGTGCGACTTGACTAATTAAAAGAACTGATGATATGCATTGAGAAGAATACTTCAATTCAATATGTAGGATTAAGCAAATACGATCACAATCATAACAACTGTATTAGGATTTACTATTTGTTAGATTAACATACTTGTTATGGCTTCATAAGAAATAACAAGTTTAGTTTTCGATTTTTAATTAAGTGCCCAAGCCTTTAAGATTTTTAAATAAGTGACCAACCTTTTTTAATCTTAATAGTTCAGTTTAAAATATTAGTTTTATTACTATTTTGTTGATTTGGCTAACAAAATTATTCTTGTCAATAACTTGTAGAGTTTCATATGAAAAATTAATAGGTTAACTACAAAAAAATCTTAAACTTTACTGAATTCTAAAGTTATAGTCTAAACTTTAAAAAGTTGTAATAAAAGATTTAAACTTTTAATTTTTTACAAAAATAGACCGACGTTAGTCTTTCCACTGATGTGGTAGACTATGTCACCTATCATCTTTGCCGTGCAGTTGACACACAAATTTTATTTTTCACATCAACAAAATATAAATATAAATAAAATAATATGAAAATAATTTATTTTATGTTATTCCTCTCCCACATACTTCCATTACCACCAACATTACACCATCCTCAAGTTTTACAAGCTCCACCATTCTTTCTATAGTATTAAAGCTTAAATGAAGCAAAACAAGTCCTCAGATATGGTGATGCTATTTTACAGTGATTATTTGCATTCTCTTTTAGATTGTGAATATTGCTTGTAACTTTGTAATTTACATATGGATCATAAAGATTGTGTCTTTTTCCTTTAATAAGTTCTAAAATGGCTTATAAGAGAAGTTTAAATCTCAAAATTATAATTTAATTGCTATAAAACATATAAGGATTTTTAGTTGACCCTAGAAATAGGCACAAGTTCGATGGAGAAATTATTAGGTGGTTGTTTAAACACGCCGAGCCTGCCATCAACGCTATCATCAGCATTTGAAACTGTGTCTACAATTGCCATATTTTTAAATGGAACTCCTA
>JANZLX010000006.1:30822608-30843001 GCA_025531955.1 Erythroxylum orinocense | reverse complement strand
ATTTTTGTAAAATTAAATATCTAAATCTAAATTCTTATAAGAATATTCAACAAAATACTAAGAAATATAATAATCATATTCTTATTTTTTAAAAAAATTATACCCTCATAAATCATTTTACACTTCAACAATTAATACTAAACAGTTAATTTTATCAAACATCTTTAATAAATAGCTAATATTATCTGTTAATTAAATCAATAAATAGAATTAGCTAAAAGTTAATACAATCGCAAATATAGTCAAATTCGTTAATTTTACGGTGGTTGAGACATTTATTGAGAAAGATACACCTTGGCGAGTAATGGCAGATGGCTAAGTGAACAACTGATTCTGCGGTTAGGTTTTTACAGGTGGCAATCAATAGGGCTGGTGAACAGAAACCTGGATAATATTACCCGACTGCAGATCATCTCACGGACCACCATTTGTGACCACCACCAGCAGGCAGCAGCAGAACCAGAACATTAGTTCCTCCGAAGGACAAGTAGTTTTCGCTTTCACCGACACTTTGAGAGTAAAGTAAAAGTAGTTGCTAATCTTAAATCTCTTGCACGGAGGAGCAGAGCTTATAAGATTGTACTCATTGTATAATTATCTTTAATTTAAAATAAAATAATTGTTGAATCAGTCTCCGCATCAAAAGTTGTAAAGGTGGCTAAGGTTACAACAACTTTTCCATAAAGGAAATGGTTGTTGATAACACACTTGTTCGATGATTTTGTGATTATATTGGAACGTGTCATGTGAGCTTCCCAAGTGGTCGTGTTACTAGAAAAGGAAGGACTTATCCACGAAAATGGTAAACGCATCAAATTAAAGAGATAACGGGAAGAAGAGATGTTATGTGTCTGAGCCTTAGAATCGTAGCTATTTCTGTAACTCTGCAAAAGGAGAGTGACAAAACAAATGAAAAGAGGGCAAAAATGTGGAAGGTCACTGTATCTATTTTTTACTGTTGGCATTTGATTCTTACATCACATGAACTAGTTGTTTGCTTCCTCACTTGTGCTTAGCCCATAAATCTTTTATAATTTCAGAATAGACAAAATTCATGCAATGATGCTTACAACTATGCAGAATGGTCCACTTTTGAAAGATGGTGTAGGGGTCCTTTTGAGGAGTTGGTGCAAACGGATGATTCATATTAAGGAGCTGTGTGGAGGTCAATCCCCATATTTCTTTGTTCTGTAATGCTGTCAAAGTTCACCAGTTTAATTTAATATAGTTAGCATCCATTTTCAAGTGATAGAGGCCGAGTCACTTTATGTAAAAGGTCTCAAATCACCACTTAAAGTATTGATTTATTTTAGATTACGTTCTTTAATAAATTATTTAAATAATATATACTTTATTTTTGCCCCATTAATGACTAGATTTTTCTTGGTGTCCCAATTTAAGTCTTATTAGAGCCAACATACCGGGGCACAAGACTTGCCCAGAGTTCTTCACTTTGCAGGGTGTAGAGAGATTCATAATGTACGCATTTTTTTTTTTATTTTTATAAAAAAACTGTTTCTATGATTTGAATCTAGAACTTATGATTACAAAAAAGCAACTTTAAAAGTTGCTCCAAGAATCACCGTCCGAATGTAAGTCTTATTAATGGCTTAAAAAATAAGAATGTAGTAGTACAAATAGAAAGCGATACACGACAATACAAAACTTAGACCATAGCTTTTGTCATCTCATTATCTTATCAAATAGCCATTGGCAAATATCTTAATTATATGTCAACAACGAGTGGTTCTTATTATAATGGCTTAATAAAACAAGAATGTAGTATTACAAACAGAAAGTGATCCCAGACAATACAAAACTAGACCATAGCTTTTATGATTATCTTATCAAATAGCCATTAGCAAATATCTTAATTATATGTCAACAACGAGTGGTTATTACACTATCAGATTCCTTTTTACTTCCCCCTACCACCATGGAAGTACTTGGGATGTTATTAGCAAACACCTCTACTTGATATTGATTCTTTACCTTTTATAATTCAAAAGCTGACTCATCATCCTCATCCTCACATACCTCCATTATCAGATTATTCTGTAATTAAACTAATGTTAGTTGCTTTATTAAATTAGGACTAACTGTACTCATCTTAGTTTGCCTCGCTCACCGTACAAGATGGTCCAGCATGCATTGAACTAATGATAGTTGCCTTATTAAATTAGGACTGATTGTACTCATCTCAGCTTGCCTCTCTCACCGTACAAGATGGTCCAACATGCAAGCATGCATGTCAATATGTTACAGCTGCTAGCTTGATTAGCTTGCCCTGAGCAGTGGTCCAATTGGTTCTTATAAAATGTTTAAACTCTGCATGCATTACAAATCTTGTATTATCTTCGCAACTCTAAAAGTACACCTAAATGTTAGGAGGTATACGTCCCATTAAAGTAAAAGAAACGAGTTTTTTTTTGTAAATTACGAAATTATAAATTTTTTGAAATTTATTTTAAAATTTTAATTTTTAAAAAAACTCGAATGTTTATAATTCCGTTAAAATGTAATAGTGAAACATTACGTTATTTGAGAATAGATTTTAAATTTTCAATTTGATCAAATCTTAAGTTAGAGAACCAATATAAATTAACCAATTTTCTATAAGGGTTCGGTATATGGGGTTGCCCTTAAGTCTGGCTCAAAAGGCTCAACTCTCATAATTAAAATGACATCGTTTTGATCAATTATAGTAAAATATATTGTTTTAAACTATAAGTTTAAATTTTGAAAAATAAATTGATATTATTTTAATTCATTTTTTGGTGGTTACGAGGGAGGCCAGGCCATTATCAAGCCTTCGTAAATAACATATCGATTATATGTTATTAATATAGTAACTCAACTCTTATACTCAAACTAATTACATCTAACTAAAGCTAATAATTTAAGACAATTACATTAGACTGTAATAATTTAAGATAATTATATTAAATTTTTAGTTTAGATTTAATTTAAAAGTTGAGTTGGGTTATCATTCGTCATGTCAACAATATTTGATTGATCTATGTATAATATTCTTTATTTTAATAGAAAAGATATTTTAAAATTAAAAGGATTTTTTGAAAATTTTAAAATTAGAAAAATTTTTAAGAGTGATTTACATTATAGTGGAGTTCCTGTCTTTTACCCTTTATTGAATTATCAAATTTTCAAATAGTTTATTCAAAACAATTAATTTATATATTACTAAAAAAAAACTCCTTAAACCTCATTTCACTTTAAACAAATATTGCAATTTCCATGTTTTCAAAGGAAAACCTCTTTAAATCTCATTTTTCTTGAAGACAATAGCCACCACCAAATTGTTTTTTCTTTTAAACAAGTTTAAACACAACTCAACTAAAACTATTTAGAACGTAAAAAGTTCTTATACCCCATGCTTTTTGCAACTATTTTTTGGTCATTAGCCCATAAGGGGAAGTCTTAATGTGAAGTAAATAAGCTGAAGCTCTTTTTAGGATTTTCCTTTTCATTTTGTTTCTACATGGACCGTTTATATGTAGCCCTATAAAATTGTAATGTAGTTTATTATTGTACCATTGGGAAACGCGAGTGCGGTTCTTAATTGTACTACCATTAATTACCCAAATAAAGTTTGTCTGATCGATACCTTATTTCATGTGTGAGAATGAATTAGTACGAGATTTCACTATTAATGCAGCTTGAATAAAATTATACGATGAATGTTGTGTAACTATAAAGGGATTAAAACTTTCACAAAAGTCCGATTATAGCGATTTCTACCAAGAGCAGAATGGTCCAAATTTTCACTCCTCACAAAATGCTTCTCTGGCTCTAACCCAAACCTCATTTCCAGTTTTACAAAAAAACGGCAGTGGAGCGGAATTTGTACCACACTAGGATGTCAGAAGACGTCGTGCCAGATTTGGGGTTACGACAATATAAAAATATAATAAGGTAACATGTAATGTAAGCGAGGCTTTGAGTTTGAGTAGCAGGTGGATAAAGTGAGTGACGATCCACATTAGCAACTTTTGTCATCGCCGACTTTGGAGCTTTCAAACGTAGCATCAACCCACTGACACGTTTGACAGCTGTTACTTGGGAGTTTGTTGGATCCGTGACGTGACGTTGATTTGCTACACTGCGACTTATAATCACTCCAAACACTTCATAGCTTATAAAAGAGCATCCGATTATTACTCACCACGTTATGTATTTCTGAAGCCTACCCTAATGTGCTTGTGTTACTGGTTAGGAATATTTAAATTCGGCTTTTAATGGCAGTTAATTTTGTCAATGTAATAGTTGTATTATTTCTATTTTTCCATTTTGTCAAATATTTAAATTCAACGCAGTTAGTTTAGTCAATGTAATAGTATTATTTATATTTTCCATTTTGTCAGATATTTAAATTCAACGCAGTTAGTTTTGTCAATGTAATAGTATTATTTCTATTTTCCATTTTTTCAAATCATAAAAGAAAGAAATTTTCTCAGATTTGACTTTAATGGAAAAGATAATGCCCCCGGAAGTCATATGTAAATACAGCCAATGCTTCTCTTTCCTGGCAAATTTGAGCCTTATCATCTTACGAAAAGTTTACTCTTTGGTCCCCATTAAAACATCCATTTTCACAAGAACACCCCTATCGATCTCACCACTTATCTTATTACTAGCAACATCCTCTATTTGATTTGATAAGCCCTTGTAATTTTATATAAAGAAATAAATATGGACATAGATGACCTACTTCTCTTGACTACTGCACTCTCTCTCCGCTCCCTCCTGTATTTAGCTTGAATACGATCACAATCCCGAATCCCGAACAAGCATTCTCGCACTTCTCTTTCTCATTTATTTATCGCACTAATAAACGAAAAGTCCAAACAAGGAAAAATAATCTCTGTGGATCCTTTTTCTCGATTCTCAGTTTCTTGAAGCTTCTTAAATAGTGAAGTGGTTGTGGAGAGTGAGAGCGAGAGCGAGAGCGACAGCGAGATATAGAGAGTGAAGAGAGAGGATTTGCTGTATGTCAGTGGATTGTATAGAGACATACTTTGGTGGAATTGGCGAGCTCGCAAACCCCCTGCAATGGCCTCAGCTTCGCAAAAGACGACGTCTCGATCTTCTTCTTCCCCACCGCCGCCGTCTTGCTGTCCCGGCGCCGCCCCTCCCCACAGTGCTGCTCCCGCGGAGAATGTCGTGCATGATTGGACCGTCGCTCCCTCTGCCGATCAGCTCAGGAAGAGCGCCGTCGCCGTCCAGTCCGTGATTCGGACTGTCGATTCTCTTCCTGAGGCTACCTCTAATAACGCTACCAAAGGCATACTACGACACGCTCTCTCTCTTTCGGATTTTCTTTTTGTCATTGTTTCTCTCTCTTGATCTTTTTGTTTTATTTCTTCTTATCTTTTTCTTTTCCTGGTATGGAGATACCGTCTTTTGATGTGCCTTTTTCGGTGCATGACTCACTCGCTAGTCGAGAGCTAGATTTATCTCACTTTAGGTTTAGGTACATTTACGATAACTGTTCTTAATAAAAGTCAATACATGTGTTGGTTGTTTAACAGTCGCAACTTTTCAAAATATTATGTTTCTCTCAATGCTAAAGTGTCTCTTGTTGTTTTCGTACATGAAGCGTGCATGATTCATTACTGATTCCTCTTTAAGGGCCATTTTATTAAACTCTTCTCTGAAACTCAAAGTCTATTTGAATGTTTATAAACATGAAACATGAGTTGGTTTTAAAATTAATGGATCTGTACGATAAACAGCAATGGTTGCGTCAAGCTGATTTATTGACTATTGAAAATTGGTCCTGCCAAAACACTTTTACTCATTTGACGTCCATTATCTACTAATGACGGAGGAAAAATTAGTTTGTTAATTACCATTTGTGTTAATCCAGGAAATTATCTTTGGAATTAAAAGGCTAAGCTGTTCACCATAATTAGTATGGAGGGAAGGCATGTTTTTGGTTGTTAGCTCGAGTTACGTGACTGACCCTCATTTCTTACTTCTTCAGTAGGCGTCCCAGTTATGTTGAGGGCTCAGACCAGTCACCCTTTGGACCCGTTGTCTGCCGCTGAAATCTCTGTAGCAGTGGCAACTGTCAGGGCTGCTGGAGCCACTCCAGAGGTTGGCAATGGCTTTTGTCTCACTGTTTCGCTCTCTCTCTTAAGTAATGGTTCCTTTTTTACTTTTGATGTTGATTTGTTCATTTTTCCTGAGTTCAGGTCAGAGATAGCATGCGATTCGTTGAAGTGGTTCTATTTGAACCAGATAAACACATTGTTGCATTAGCAGATGCATATTTTTTTCCTCCCTTCCAACCATCGCTGCTTCCTAAAACAAAAGGTGGGCCTATAATTCCTACCAAACTGCCTCCCAGGAGGGCTAGACTTGTTGTTTATAACAAAAGGTCAAATGTGACTTGCATATGGATTGTGGAGCTATCTGAAGTACACGCTGTTACTCGAGGTGGGCATCATAGGGGGAAAGTAATTTCATCAAAAGTTGTTCCAGATGTTCAGCCTCCGATGGTTTGTTCTATTGCCTTGCGATCCATTTTTATTTGCGTTCACCCTTCAAGTAGATTTAAGCTTTAGTAATGGGAACATTTGTTAATGTTGATCAGGATTGACAGAGATTAAATATTTAGATAAATGTGATGGCGAAATTTTCTGTCATTTCAGGGTATTCCAAACAGGTCATAATTTTAAGGAGGGATAGTTCCTGAAAATAATCATGGCAAGTTTTTTTAGTACATCGAAAAGCATAATATTTACACAAGTTCCCATCAATAACCAAATATCTCACGAAGATTGATAATCCTGTTAGATATAGAGGCATTCCTACATGAAGAAAGCTATGGTGTGTTGAGACCCTGAGCCATGTCCCCTGAAAGATTAATTGGCATTTAAAGTTGTGTTACATTACTTACATTCATAATCCATATTATTAACTGTATCATTATTTGGGCCAATCGTTAACGTTATGCATCAGTATATTAAGAGGGTAATATTGTTTCTTGACTGGATGTGCTAGGAATTTATGTCACCATCTTTTCTCATATTCATACTTTGGAAATCCAGGATGCTGTTGAGTATGCTGAATGTGAAGCTGTTGTTAAGGACTTCCCACCTTTTAGAGAGGCCATGAAGAAAAGGGGTATTGAAGATATGGACCTTGTGATGGTTGATCCCTGGTAAATTACAGTGACTCCAGTTGTCTAACTAATCTTATCTGAAATTTATTTATTATGAGAGCCATGACTAGTCTAACTTCTTAACATATTCCAGGTGCGTTGGTTATCATAGTGATGTTGATGCTCCGAGCAGAAGACTTGCTAAACCACTTATATTTTGCAGAACTGAAAGTGACTGTCCGATGGAAAATGGATATGCCCGCCCAGTTGAGGGCATCTATGTTCTTGTAGATATTCAGAACATGAAGGTGATAGAGTTTGAAGATCGTAAACTTATTCCTCTGCCTCCAGCTGATCCATTAAGGAACTATACAGCAGCTAAAACAAGGGGTGGTGTTGATCGAAGTGATGTGAAACCTTTACAAATTATTCAACCTGAAGGTCCAAGCTTTCGTGTCAATGGACACTTTGTTGAATGGCAGAAGGTACATGGCTTGTTAAGTTGATCTATTAACTTATGCTTTTGTAAGATTAACTTATATATAATAATAGTGTCACATTGTTGCTGATGTGCAGTGGAACTTTCGTGTTGGATTCACTCCTAGAGAGGGTTTAGTTATACATTCTGTTGCATATGTGGATGGAAATAGGGGTCGGAGACCTGTAGCTCACAGGATAAGCTTTGTAGAGATGGTTGTGCCTTATGGAGATCCAAATGATCCACATTACCGGAAGAATGCTTTTGATGCAGGGGAAGATGGCCTTGGTAAAAATGCTCATTCCCTTAAGAAGGTCGGGTGACTAATTATCTCAGAGTGCTCATGCCTTGATCTTTTTTTTCCATTAAAAACTTTTTCTTTTTCATAAGTATCACCATTTTCTGATATCTGATAATGCGAACTATCTTCATAGGGATGTGACTGCTTGGGCTATATAAAATATTTTGATGCCCACTTCACTAACTTCAGTGGAGGTGTTGAAACAATTGAAAACTGCGTCTGTTTGCATGAGGAGGATCATGGCCTTTTATGGAAGCATCAAGACTGGAGAACAGGTTTGGCAGAAGTACGAAGATCTAGACGGCTCTCTGTATCCTTCATATGCACGGTGGCAAATTATGAATACGGATTCTTCTGGCATTTCTATCAGGCAAGCAGGGACTTTTCCTCGATTCTTGTTATGTGCTTAAATCGCCTTTTGTTAGTTGATGGAGCTTGTGGCTTGTGAAAAAAATCTCCCTGCTGTCGAAAGGTTTAGAATATGTTATAGCAAACATTCAATAATATTGTAACAGTGACATTTCAATAATTGTTTAAACAATTTTAGTTTAGACTCATTTCAGTTCTGTTCCACCTTGTATGCATCTCTGTATTTGTTAGCTGTCATGCTTAGAATGCTTGTTTGGTTTTATCTTCACTAATATCTGCTGCCAAAAAGACGAAATCTACTTCAGCTTTCCGATATTTTAAAGGATCTAGTATAATTGGTTCAAGACATGTTTTTACTTGTAGATTTTTCGTGTATCTAATCTTGGAATCTAATTTGTTTTCTTGTTGCATTCATGAGTACTATATTATAAAAATCTAGCATTAAAGCTGTACGTTTGCTCATTCTTATTCACTTTTAACATGTTACTTGAATGGGCTCTATTGTTACAGGATGGGAAAATAGAAGCTGAAGTTAAGCTTACAGGTATCTTGAGTTTAGGAGCCTTGCAGCCTGGAGAGACCCGAAAATATGGTACAACTATTGCCCCAGGTCTATATGCCCCAGTCCATCAGCACTTTTTTGTTGCCCGAATGGACATGGCTGTTGACTGCAAGCCTGGTGAAAGTTTTAATCAGGTGAACTGTGTTTCTATTTGATTCATTGATAAGCAGCCAGGCTTTTGATAGTGTTGGTTCTACTATTTTCTGAACATATACTTCTAATCAAAATGATTTTAGTAAAATCTCCACTTTCCTGACCTTTCTTTTATTTAGCCTGACATTCAATTCTTGTGAACCAGATCTAAATTTGTTTTCTTTCTTGGAGAAAATATCTGTAGTTTGTCAAATCTATACACACTAATGGCCAGCAAAAAGGGAAAATATGTGTTTGCGGAGTATATAACTAACTCTTTGATGATGTGATTTTGTTGACGAATTTATTGATACTATTCTCAATCTTTTACGCTATCATATCCCTTATATGTTACTAGAACAAGAATCTCAAAAATGAATATTAGAGTCTCGATCCACTTTCTTAATCTTTGCTCTTCCTAGTCATGTGTTTAGAAATTACATTATCGATTTGAATGGTAGAGGTGCAACTTCTACAGGAGGTCATGTACTATGTTATGACCAGTTTAAGTCATGACGAAGGTATGCACATAAGAGTACTAAACGTTTTGTGATTACCCTAGCAGCAGATTCCACTCATGAACTATACTCGCATTTTTATATGACAAGATACTGGTATGTTCTGATTTCATGATGTCTTAGTTACTAGGAGTGAATGTTTCGTGAGCCGTGTGATAGTTTTCAGGAGTTCTAGATTTTATGTGAATCTAATTGTCATACTATATAGAAGGTACTCATTTTAGTATGAGGATATTTAATTATGTCATGTCCTTGATATCATGATGTCCTCACATTTATTCCTTTAATAATATAAAAGCTTTTTATTTCATGCTTTTAGGTCGTTGAGGTTGATGTTAAAGTTGAGAAACCTGGGGAGGCCAATGTTCACAACAATGCGTTTTATGCTGAGGAGAAGCTGCTCAAATCAGAATTGCAAGCGATGCGGGACTGTAATCCTCAAACAGCTCGCCACTGGACTGTAAGATATTGGTTGCAGTCTGCTCCCTCTGTTTTCTTGTCGAGGATTGGCATAGCATCTAATTTTGACTTCTCTGAGATGCATTCTACTGAATGATTTTATAATTCCCAATAATTTGCATTATCTTATCTTTTTTAGAACCATTTTATGCTTGGTACTGATTTGGTTCCCCATTCATGAACCTTCTTTGATTGATAGCTTGACAAATAAATATGCAGCACCTCTCGAGTTTTGCATCGATTTTATAATTTGTTCAACTGAGTATGCTGGTGTAGTTTTAATTAAAGGGTAACATGTCCTTGGACCTACTAAAATGCAGTCAATCTACCGTCAAGATTTCAGTTTTTTTTTTTTCCCCCTATGATGCCAATTAATGTTAAGGGTTGTGTTGATTGGATAGAACCCGTGACATTGCGATTGTAATGTATACAGAATTATAGCCCGATGTGCTGAACGTATGCAGCAACTTCTGTTTACTTTTCAGATAAGGAACACTAGAGCTGTCAATAGGACAGGACAGTTAACAGGATACAAGCTGATGCCGGGTTCAAACTGCTTGCCATTGGCTGGTCGAGAGGCCAAGTTTTTGAGAAGGGCTGCCTTCCTGAAGCACAATCTATGGGTTACGGCATATGCAGCTGATGAAATGTTTCCAGGAGGAGAGTTCCCCAATCAAAATCCACGTGCTGGTGAAGGACTAGCGTCATGGGTTAAGCAGGACCGATCTTTGGAAGAAAATGATATAGTTCTCTGGTAAGTAACTATTGCCATGTGCACAGGCTTTCCCTTGATTTGTTATCTGAATATGTGAATTGCAGGTATGTATTTGGAGTTACGCACGTTCCTCGGTTGGAGGACTGGCCAGTCATGCCGGTGGAACGCATTGGTTTTATGTTAATGGTACTTTAAACCTTGTGCCTCGTATCGACATGCTCTTTTTCCATTGTTTTATTCTGTTCATTCTCTTTGATTCCGCATCTGGTGAATGCAATTGCAGCCACACGGCTTTTTCAACTGCTCTCCAGCCGTTGACGTACCCCCTAGTCCGTGCGAATTGGATACCAAGGACAACGATGCCAAAGACAACGTCATTCCGAAGTCACTTCAAAATGGATTGGCTTCAAAGCTTTGAAATGCTTGTTTTTCTATTATTTTTGTTCTGACTCGTCCACTGTCTCTATATTACTCCTAGTGGACAAACATGGTTTAGAATTTGGATTTTTACATCTCCTAGACACCTGGCTGTGATATTGAACGGTGTTTAATTCAGCTTATTGGTTTTTTACTTCATATCTTTCAGTTACTTATTTCTTTTTATAGTGTAGGTTTTCCAATCACTTTATCATACTATTCTGAATACCTGAAAGAAGAACAGAGAAAACCGTTCGTTGATATTTCATACTCGATTTCTGTTTTACAGCAATTGAACTGAATTTTTTATTAAAAGGAAGTTGAAATAAGAGAATTGGATCAGTAAAATGCAATTGAAAGATTGATAATTAGCTTTATCGGAAACAGACGTCTTTTGGTTTGAGGAGCTGGAGCTAGAAAAAATGCCATTGGCTGGATCATCTTTACTTGGAATTTTATTTTAACAACTGAGATAGAAAAAAGAAGCGACTGACTATTCCACGTAAACAGCGTAAATTGAAATCCCAACCTTTCTTTCCAAAGGTCCAAAGCAAGTATGAAGTGTGAACGCATTATTTGTCCAAAAAAAGCAGCTTTTACGTCTATCAGCTTTATAGCTTTCTATCAATCAACAAGTAGAACTTGGACCAGGTGGAGACACGTTAGCCTCAAACTCTAATAAAGTAGTGATTTGATAAAAAGGGTACTACATATCGGAAAGCTTGCAAGGGATTCTGTGTAACTGGGTCTGTTTAAGTTGGCTCCTGAAAGTGCCTTGACTATTTTATTTTGAGGTCATCGCAAGCCAAAAACAAATCTGATTCCATCACCAAATTCCAATCAAAACAAATGTTATTTCACGGGTCTTGGTCTGATGGCTTGGTATATTTAATTAAATTTGGAAGAGAGGGTGGGCAAGAAGACCAAGACCTGTGAATCAAGTCTTGTGCTTCTGTCCACATCATTGGCCCCATTTTGCTTTGGCCAAAGGTATGCATTTTTACATGGGTACAAATTTTATCTCTATTTTTTCTGTCTTGTTTTTTTTCTTTAAATTTCAACCATATATTTACACATAATTTATATAAATAAATAGCTAATAAGGATAAAAGAAAATGAACAAAAGATCGTGACAATTGTTATATTCACCGTTTCATCAACTTTCAAATAAATTAAATACCGTATAAATTTAATAATCACCTCAAAACTAACTAAGAATCTTATTTAAATTATAAAATCATTTACTAGAGTAAATCATATATGTACGATGTGACGACATTCTAATACATGGTACGAGAGCTTAATATGACAAAGTTGAGCAGTCGGAGTAGAGGTAATTGTGGTGATCCAAAGCAAATGAATTGAAGGACCGGTAACTAAAATTTCATTTGCTTGTTCATAGTAACAAGAAAAACTAGTATTAATGTATCAATTCAACAACATAACTAACTACCAAAACAGGAAAACAATGCAAATGAGAATGACACCGGCTTCTACAGGCATTCCCACCACAATCACCAGCGGCGATGAAGAAAAAACGCTCCAGAAAGAGCTCTATCTTCTAATTCTACTAGCCGACCAAGTCATCAAGTCTGCCGCCAACGTCGACCCCTCAAAGGGAAATCACTGCTCGGAACTTGTCAAGAAAGTGGACCACCTCTCCAACATGCTTTGCACTGCCGTCCGCTTCTCCGTCGCCACTCCTTCCCTCTACGACCGCCCTCTCCGCTGCGTTTCCGCCGACATCTCGAAAAACCTCGACCGGACCCTTGCTTTGGTCCGCAAATGCAAGCACTCCGGCGTTCTTTGGCAAGTCTTCTCCATCACCACCACCGCCGATTTTCGAAAGGTGTCGAGCCTTTTAGACTCTTCCATAGCGGACATGAAGTGGCTCTTGGCAATCTTCGAGTCTGCCGGGGGCACCTCTTTCTCTCTCCCGCCAATTGCTACTAACGATCCCATTCTCGCTTGGGTTTGGGCCTATATATCAACTCTTCACATGGGTCAGCTTAAAGACCGTGTTGACGCTGCTAACGAATTGGCCTCTTTAGCTGGTGATAATGATAGGAACAAGAAGATGATTGTTGAGGAAGGTGGGATTTCTCCCCTGGTGAAGTTGCTTAAAGAAAGTGATTCACCGGAGGCTCAAATTGCGGCCGCAACCGCCCTTTTATACATTGGTACTGATCAGGAGAGAGTTAAGTTGATAGTTGATGCTCTTGCGATTCCTATGATTGTTGGAGTTCTGGTGGATTCTCCGGTGAGAGTTCAAATTGTGGTCGTGAAGTTGGTGGCAAAAATGGCTGAACTGGACCTGTATGCGCAGGAAGAGTTTGTGAGGAGGAATGTTACTAGGCCGTTGGTATCACCTTTATCTGCTGATTTGGTTTGGAATGTTGATAGCAATCAGTCTGTGAAAAGTAGTGTTCATTCGGTTGTTGAGTTGAATGAGTTGACTTTCGAGAAGACTAACAGTAGCAACGGGGGGAGTTATCATTCTGATGCTAGTAGTAGTCATAGGAAGGAGAGGGAGACGGAGGCACCCGAGGCGCGGCATATGCTAAAGGTTTGTTGTGGAGAGGCGTTGTGGAAGTTGTCAAAAGGGAGTGTGACAAATAGCAGGAAGATTACTGAGACAAGAGGATTGCTTTGTTTGGCTAAGATGATTGAGAAGGAAAAGGGGGAGTTGCAGTTTAATTGTTTAATGGCTGTTATGGAGATTACGGTGGTGGCAGAGGTTAATGTAGATCTTAGACGTGCTGCATTTAAGACTAATTTACCTGCTGCAAAGGCAGTTGTGGATCAACTATTGAGAGTGGTTCAGGAAGAAAGTCATCCGGAGCTGCAGATTCCTGCTATTGTATCTATTGGATGTTTGGCTCGAACATTTCCTGCTAGGGAAACCCGGATAATCCTGCCTTTGGTTTCCCAACTTGGTAGCAGGAATGTGGATGTGGCCACAGAAGCTGCTGTTGCCTTGGGCAAATTTGTGTGTCTGGACAATTACAACCGCTCGCAGCATTCAAAAGCAATTATTGAGTTTGGTGGAGTTAAAGCTTTGATGAAGTTACTTCGGGCTGGTGATCGTGCTCAATTGCACGGCCTTGAGTTGCTGTGTTACCTTGCACTGAGTGCTGGCAACAGTAAGGTTCTTGAGCAAGCGCGGGCCTTGCATGCCCTTGAGGGGGCAGCTCGTCATGTGGTAGCTCAACATCCTCAGATGAAGGATTTGTTTGTGGATGCCATACACCACCTCACTCTCTATCAAGCTGGAGCTCATCCTCATAGGCTACCATTGTCACCATAATATAAACTTCAACCTTTTGATGGATACATAATTATTCAATCTGTTATTGCAGCACACACACACACATATATATAGATATGTAGATATATTTGATAATACTTTGTTGATTATAAGCTGGTTACACTTAGTAAATTAGATCGAGGAATAGCTTAAAACCCGATGTATGTATTAAGAGACATTTTTGAGAGTCCTTGCCTAACATCCCTATAACTGCTGAATGCAAATAGTCCCGTAATCTGTTCATGATGGGATATCTGGTGACATATGATATAAAAATGGACCACCTTAAAGCATTGGATTATATAAATTACTCTTGATTGTTGCTCCAGTTGATATCGGAATTTAGCACCGATCCTATTGCATACTTCAATGGTTTAGTTGACGTGAATCTTCTTTCTAGTCTATATCCGATCTGTAACATAGTTCCTGCATCTGAAATTAACTCTTTCTTTTTCGATTGTATTCATGAAAATATATTAAGCTGGCATTCTATTTACAAGGAGATTAACAAGTCAGGCACGCAGTTAAGGGCTCAACCCATGTCCATCTGTTAACAAAAGCAGAGGATCATCCTGCAAGGTCATGAGTCAGTTCTAATTATCAGTTTTTCTTATGAACTTTGTTCACAGGATGTGTTCTGAATATTTCTGTTGTACCTTATATAAGCATTTTCAAATGGGATGTTTATGAAACCTCACTGAATTAATATCTATACTGTAGCTATGCTCATTCTCCTATTTGGAGATGCCATTGGAAACGCCTCGAGTCTTATATTATCATTTGCCTGTTCATCCAACCTTTCATGTATCGAACCTTAAACGATATGTGAAAGGCTCTTATTAAGGTTTTGAAACTTGTGTGACAAGATTTGTTAGTGAAGGTTTTAGTTGGATCAGCTGCCCAAACAATGTTGTCTTCCTCCTCATTTGAACCTCTGTCCCTTGGAGCATTCTCTCTTATTCTAAAGAAGTCTCAGATTCTATTGTTCCATTCCGCATTTTCCAGTACCTCCTTCACCTTGGCTTCATTGTGGATTATAAATATGAGCAGCTGAAATATAGGAATAGGTTCAAGCGGACCAAGGACATTCCAATTATCGAACCGAAATGTTATTCATTCCCCATTTCCTATCTTGCCTCTAATATTACCTCTGAGCTTTAACTATTGATTCATCGTCCATAAGGTATTTGCAATAGGTTGTTTGCCCGAGAAACTTTGCCCATCAGGGAAATGCATGTGTACCCACATAACCCATATGACTTCTTTGTCTGAAGATTCTTTATATTCTTTTTGCCATTAGGACTTTATTAACTGTTCTGGCGGATCTTATGCCCAGATTACAAACCTCTTGCCACTTAACTTTGAATCTCTGGTGGTTCTCAGTGCTCCCTGTCCGCATAAACCTTTTGATCATCTTTTCTATGTCCTCGATTATACTCCTAGGAAGTAAGAAATGAGACATCCAGTAGATTTGAAGATTACTGAGGACTGAAATCATCAGTTGAAGCCTCTCTGCGAAAGATGGCCATTTATTTCTCTAGTTGCAACCGCACCTCTCGATGACTTCTAGTAAGGGTTTACAATCCCCGTAAGCAAGTCTTCTCATGCTAACGGGAATTCCCAATACTTATGTACTGCGTAACACAAACCTTCGTTACACTCTCAGGATCTAATGTAAAAGGAAAGAATTCAAGCAAAGATGAAAAATACCTAATTTGGTGTCTATAACTTAACGAGCTTATAGGAGCTGAAACGATCTTATTTTTGCAACGACTTTCACAAAGGTTGCTTACCGCAACGTAGTTAACCTCTTTCTGTAACTTTCTTAATACGTGATCCTCTTAATGGGTTAGAGTATCTGAACGTTCGGGATTTGCTTAAGTAATTGCAGGAGACCTTAATCTTATATATATAATATTCATATCAGGCTTTCCCATTACAAGTCTAATATAGATCCGGTCCATACTAATTAGAGTCTATCTTTCTCGCTAGTTTTCAGTCCATTCATATTTTTTATTGGGCTACTTTATTATCTTTATCCAGATTAAATTCGATTCGCTTAACCATAAATTTATTAAAACTGTAATTAATTGTTGTCCATCCTTAAGGAAAATTTCGAACGTCCATCCTTAAGGAAAATTTCGAACATTGTCCATCCTTAAGGATAATTTCTAACATTCTCTCTCTTGGACAATAATTAATTACAATAGTTGTAATGATGATAAAACCAATAAAAAATGGTTAAGCAAATCACTGTATAGGTCGACTATGTTTAAAAAGCCATTTGATTCAAAGATAATAAAAATTCATCATTTCGTCTCACAAGGCTTTCGATACCAGAAAATATCAAATGCACGTGTCATATGTGACATAGATCCAATATAATTACACATATCTAATACCTCACTAATACGAATGAGAAAATAGAGTGTAACAAACTAGGATGATACCTGTATGATATTAAATGTATCACCTTTTCGTTTGTAGATCTCAATTTCTCTATACTTTATGTTAAACCACATTAGAGAAATTTGTTTTCTCTCGCTGAATACTAAACTGCATTAGAGAAAACCTTTATAGAATTAAATACTTATATCCCCCTTATATCATGTCAAATCTATGGATTTATATATGTATATCTGTATGTGTCTTAATGACATAGACTCAAGGTCAATATGTATATATATATGTCCAACATAGACTCAAGGTCAATATGTATATATATATGCCCAATGACCTTGTTAAATGCTTAAGATCAACACAAATTTCAAGACTTTCACCTGTATTATAACAATATATAGCAACACGTATGACTGAGAGCCAAATGATGATCATCTTTGTTATAACACATATTGTCATAATAAATGAAAAACAAACAAACATAAAAGGAGCAAATACGGTGATCCCTAACTAACAGTGTTTAAAGACTTCAATACACCCATATTGTATACATGTCTTCAAAAAACATATGGGTGAAGTCCTTTAGTCAAAGGATCAATAAGAATATCCCCAGTCCTTAAATGCTCCACCTCAATGTCAGCTTTTTATATCAATTCCTTTATGGTCAAATACTTGACCTCCAAATGCTTAGACCCTGTGATATTCTTATAGTTGTTATTGAACAACACAACAAAAGAATTATCACAATATAACCAAATAGGTCTAGCCACTAAATCAACTACAAACAACTCAGAAATTAAATTCCTGAGCCAAATCACTTGTGAAGCAGCCTCATAGTATGCTAAAAACTTTGCATGCATAGTCGAGGAAGTTAACATTGTCTGCTTAATACTCTTCTATGATATTACACCATCTATTACTATAAAAATGTATCCTGATATGGACTTCCTGTCATCTGGACACAGAGCAAAGTCTGAATTTGTATAGCCTATGCGATCCAGATTGTTAACTTTTCTAAATGTCAACATATAATCCTTAGTGTCTTTTAGATATCTCAACACTCATTTGACTACATATCAACGATCCAATCTTGGATTAGTCATATACGTACTCAGCAGTTCAATAACAAATGCAATGTCCAATCTATTGTACACTTGAGTATATATAAGGTTATCAACTGTATTAAAATATATAACATCCCTCATAACCTCTCTCTCTAGCTCATTCTTTAGAATTTGTGACAAAGATAATATTTAACCATAAGAAATAGGCGCTACAACAACTCTACGATTAGCCATATTAAACCTTTGCAGTACTTGCTTAATGTATACTCTCTATAAGAGGCCTAATGAGTGTTAAAATTTGTCCCTGTGAATCTGAATACCAAGGCTAAAAAAATGCTTCTCCATAGTCCTTCATGTCAAAATGTTTGGCCAAAAGTTGTTTAACCTTATGCAACATGGTTAAGTCATTTCGTCCAAGCAGGATATCATCTACATACAAAAGTAGAAAGATAACTTTGCTCCCACTACCTTGTAGTATAAGCATCTTTCAACTTTATTTTCCTCAAAGCCAAAAGATGTACTCATCAAATTTAAGGTACCATTGTCGGGAGTCTTGTTTTAAACCATATATGGATTTGCTTAGCTTTCAAATCATGTCAGTTCTATCTTGATCATGAAATCCTTCAAGTTCCTCCATATAGATCTCTTCATAAAGGTCTCCATTTAGGAAAGTAATTTTGACATTCATCTGATATAGCTCCATATCATAATGAGCTACTATTGTCATAATCACTCGAAATGCATCCTTAGAAGATACAGGAGAGAAGGTGATATTAAAGTCAATCCCTTCTCTCTGAGTGAACCCTCTAGCAACCAATTGAGCCTTAAACCATTCAATTTTACCATGAGACTCCTTTTTGGTCTTAAAAATCCATTTATAACGAATGAGTTTGCAATTATGAGCAAATCAACAAGCTCTCATACCTTATTATCTTCATAGATTGCATCTAATCCTTTATCATATCCCATCACGATCATAAACAACTTCTGAAAAAATGATTGGGTCTATAACATGTCTAATATCACAGTCTTGTTCACCCAAATAAACTATGTAATTAGATAAAATAGTAGGTTGTCTCACTCTAGTGAATCTCCTTAACTAAACTAATATTTTTTCCTCAGGAACCTCAATTTGTATAGGTATGAGTTCCTATTCCTACACTAGTATGGTACTTAAACCTGGATCCATTAGTTCTAACTGTATAGGCAATGGGTACAAAATAATTGTATTATCCACTCTGCTCTCATCTAAAGGGTGAGAAGGACTACCCTTATCAAAGACATCATACTATAAAAACTTAGTTGTTTGTGATTCCACTATTCTAGCTTCTCCTTCTCTATAGTAGAATTTGTATCCGTTAGAGTGTTTGGGATATCCTACAAAATAGCAACGAGTGGAATGAACATGAAATTGATCGTCATATGGATTATATAAGCATACCTTAGTAGGGTAGCCTCACACATAAATATTGGTGAGGTTAGGCTTCCAGTCCTTCCAAATCTTAAAATGCGTCTTCGTAAATGACTTGCTTGGGACTTTGTTGGTATATACAAGGCAGTCTGTATGGCTTCATACCAAAGCTAATCAAATAGGTTAGTCCTACTTTTCATTGACTTCATCATGGCCTTTAAGGTGCGATTTTGCGTTTTGGCTACACCATTTTGCTCAAGACTACCTGTCATAGTAAACTGAGCCACTATTCCACATGATTCAACATATTTGGCAAATGGATCCTTTTCTTGTCCTAAAATCTTATGTTTGCCATAATATTCACCTGCACGATTTGATTTAATGATCTTGATAGACCTTCCTAATTGGTTCTTAACTTCAGCCTTGAAGATCTTGAATTTATCAAGAACTTCATACCATTCCTTAAGTAAGAACACATATCCATAATATGAATAGTCATTAATAAATGTCAACAAATATTTAGAATTGCACAAGGTAACTGTATAAGATTCACATATATTTGTAAGGACTAGGCCTAGTAAGCGAGAAGCATGAGTTGACCTTTTTTTAAATTTTAGTCAACTTACCCCTGCAATAGTCAACACATATTTCCAGATCATCAAAATCTAGAGTTGGGAGAAATTTTTCCTTATTCAATCTCTTAACCCTATCTCTAGAAACATGGTGCAACTTTTTATGCCACAATATGTATGACTTATCCTTTATCATGGCTCTCTTTTTCTTGACCTGTTCAACAAGATATGAAGAAGCATATATCTCATTCGACGCAAGACATATTCTATACAAATCATATGAGAAGAAGGTTAAACTAAAATGTTTTACATTAAAAGATAACTATACAACATAAGCATTAATAATAAAATGATAACCTTCTTTGTCCAAAATTGATATAGAGATCAAAATTTGTCTAAAAGACAGGTATATAAAATGTTTAATGTAAAACCAAAATGAATCCTGTATCAAGGTTCAAACATATATCCCTTATAGATTTTACATTAAGTTATGTCTTGGTCCGAGTGGGGATAGCATTTCTCTTCTGCATGTCCATGGAGTTTTGAAAAATCCAAGCATCTC